>CATIWR010117524.1:0-17955 GCA_949677035.1 Omphalea diandra | reverse complement strand
TTTAATACATTTCCAATTCTATCCTTTATTAAACAAAACATTTGAATAAATAATTGTATTGTATAATGATAAAAAATAATTATTTTATAATTTAATTGATTTTATATGAAATTAAAATTTATATAATGATAAATATAATGTAACAAGAAAAGAATTCTCAAATTATTTTTTATATTTGAAAATGTTAAGTTTTTTGCCAAATTTTAATAAACCAAATTTTTTATTCTTAAAATCGAACCGAACTGAAATTTTTTAAAAACCGAATTAAACCGAAATTTATGTGTCTATAAACTAAACCGAATCGATCTTATAAAAAGTTTGGTTCGGTCTGGTTTGTTTCAATTAAATTACATGTATTTAACATTTGGTTCGATTCAAATGGGTTTGATTTATTAATTATTTCGGTTAATTCAATTTTTTCAGTTTTCTATCTAAAAAACCGAATCAAAAACTGAAAACCAAATTTTTTGAAAATTATGAAAAAACCAATTTTATTCAAAGATCAAACCGAACCGAACCAGTTCGGTTCGATCAGTTTTTGATTTGATCCGGTTTTTGCTCAAATTCCGTAATTTCTTACAATGTCTAGAGGCAAGATGATTATTTCAGCAAAATCCCTCATTCTTCTATTTTTTCTCTCCATTTTGGAGAGAAAATGGGAGAGTGGGAAAATTTCAAATTTTTTCTCTCCCCTCCCATTTTTCTTCTCTTCCCAAACAAGAGATTTTAGCATTTCTCCTTTATTTTATTTTCTTATTTTCCTTCCCCTCTTATTTTTCTCCCTCACAAACACAAGCTAAAGAAATGACGCTGAGTATGCGCAACATACATGATAGAGAGAGAGAGAGAGAGAGAGAGAGACAGAGAGCAAATAATCATGTCTGACAAATCAAAAACTTAGCTCATCCTGACTCCAAATTAATCATACTTGCATATTCTTGGTCGTTTTCACACCAGGAATAGGATATCAATATCAAATATGAAGAGTCAAATCAGAAAGATGAATCATGTCTTCAGATTTTGATATAACATTACCATAAGATGTCATTAAAACTATAAACATATCAAACCAATTAGCAAGCAGATAGAGTGGAAACATAAAAAATACCACATCTAAACATGGTTAAAGAATATAATCTTCCTTATCATTCCTCAGATAGATTGTTGCGTTTGCTTTCCAATTAGTTATGAATTCAAAATCAAATATCTATTTGTCATTAGGCTTGTAGCCAAGTGGTCAAGCGCCCACCTCATGGTGTAGGATATCGAGTCAAACTCTGCCAGTTCTCTTCCCTTCTCAGAATTTCTAAGGTACAAAAAGAAAATCAAAATATCTACTCTACCAAGACCATAAACTGATAAATATCAGGTAATTTACAAGATCACTACAGAATAACTACAGATAAAAGGCACACCATTTATATTTAAGGAAGCACATTACATACACAATTTTAAGCTCCCTCAGAACTTTGCTGAGGGTGGGAAGTAAACAGCCATTAAATTCATTGTCATGGGCTTCTATATATTCTTGTGCTATCAGGTACATGCTTCATCAAATACCAGCAACCACAAATGCCAGCTCAAACAAAACCATATGAGATGCTGATTTTTTATCTTTTGGCATACTTATCTACATAGCCCTGCAAATATAATTAAATAATCATATAGGAATCAAATAATGTATACATCAAGCTTTTCAAGAACAAAGAAAAGAAAACTCCACTCCTTGCTTTCACCATAAAGAATAGAGGATGTTTCCTTTCTAGCTGTAGAAAGATCAACTTATTACAATGGATATGTTCATTCATTTTCTGAAAGTACTTCTCATTAATCTCGTGATTATTGGACACAATCATAACTTGTTTCATCCTGTATATATGAGGGTAAAGTTCAAGACTGCCATGCAGTGTCATCTAATAAAATCCCTCATAGACACATGCCCATTTAGTTTGGGTCATTCTTGAGTGGAATATGGAGTTGATACAACCACTTTAAACTCAATTGTGTCATCAAAAACATTAGCAGATAAATAGATGAGAAGATCTCACAAAACAAACTACAATATCTTGATTCTGGTTACAAATTTTATTAGTAGAATACTTGCAATACCTACAACATTCTGGTTACTACTGAAGTATTACTTTGTGATGGTCAAATTAAAAGTCTATTCTAAAGGTACCAAACCATGATGGTCAAACTGCAAAACTATTGCATGTGAACATGCCAAACCCCCCAAGCTGAACTCGTAGCCATCACTTAAAACAGAAATGCACAGAAATGGCTTATTGTAGTACGATAGTAAATCTTTTCTAATCCCAAGCATTTTTGGGTGCCAGCACAGAGGCGGTTGAGCTGCTTTGGGCACATATCCGACTGATGCATATTATCCTTTCTACATATTGCTTAAACAAAGTTTAGCATAAAATGATCCAAAATCATGGTTGCATTTTCCTAGTGGCCAGTCATTCACAATGTTAAGTAGAATTCTAAGTGAAGCCCACAAGACTATGGGACCCTATCATTCAATAGTTGTCAGATGATAAGCCATTTCACTGGAGAACATGTCTAAAGCATATCTTTCCAGTTATTTGTTGCCACAACGGTTTATACACCCAGAACATAAGTATAACTGTAAATATGTGTTGCTGGTTGTTTACTTTTTTAATTTTATATGGTTTACTAACCAAAGAGTTGGTTGGCATGCATTTTACCATTATGTCATGCAACAGAAAAGCCATTTCCTAGATCATATTGCAGCCCATCTGAAAATCAAAGGCTAGAATAATAAAATGTGAATTTACCATCACAAGTTTGGTTAATTTCCGCTGTGACGAGTCAATGTATTGATTTATCTTGGTCTTAGACTTGGGTATCTGGTGGCTCTTCATTGCTCCTGACACCTTATCAACTGTCTTCTTCACAACAGTCTTAAATGTTTCCTTGCTCATGTTACCCTGTTGCCATGATGGCTTTAGAACTTCCTTTACAAATTCTGCAAGGCAAACCTTAAAAAGCTTCATTGATCTGGAATCCTTGCTCCTCATGCTATTGCCTGTGGACTTGATCTGGTCAATCTCCATCTCACCAACATTTATATCTGCCAAATGATGAGGATTACTCTGGCTGCCATTCTCAACATCACCCACTTCTGCATCTGCTGTCTCACCAAATTCTTCATTATCAAGAGATGTAGCAAGTGCAATGCCACTGGCATCTTTCTTCCTGTTTCTCTCTTCCACATCCAATGGTTGGTTTGAGCCTCTGAGCCTCAACATGATGTCAGAGTCACCAGAGGGTTCCCAATTGTGAATATGATCAGATTTCTTATATGAGTTTGAAGATGGCTCAAAGCTGTCAAAAAGCGGATCATACCGATCACCACCTGACCTAGGAATAATTTTCCTGACACCACTGGCAGAAGTTGGTGAAGTTTCCTGTATTGATCCAACACCTTGTCCATCAACTGAAGCATGGCTCAAACTCGAAGGATGATTATGGTTGCTACTATACATTGAGTCTTTTTCTTGTCTAAATACATTAGAACTGAACTTCGAGCTCAGGGGCTTCTCAAAAGTAGATGCATAAGGATTAAAGTGAGTTGAATTTTTTGACACCCCAAAATCAGGTGGATGTGATGGCTGATTTCTGTCTTGAAGATCTGGTGGATATCTAGATAAAGAATTGATTTTCCCAGGTAAAACATAGGCACTGTCAGGCACAGGATTATGCAAATTATAGGGTGGCTGTCGCTGTTGTGAGTATGGATAAATCTGAGAAGACTTCAAAATATCTCCTGGGGGTAAATTGTCACTAGAAAAGGATTGCATTTTGGATGCAGTTCCGTCATGTGAATAAGCCAAATGCTGAGGGTAATTGTTTTTACAAATGGAGGAGTCTGAAGTGCCTAAAGCCTGCATCAGAGGCTGTTTTAAATGATTTTCTTCAAAAGGACTGGGACCTTCAAGTTGTTGACCAGACAGATTGCACCCAGGTAGAGACTTCAACATAAGATGTTCCACTTCTAAGGAAGGTCGATGAGGCTCTTGCACTCGCGGGTAGGCTCGATGCTGGAACCCACTAACCTGGGAATAACCAGACAACTCAGTTGAATAGGGTCTTGAGAACATCTGGGAAGAAAAGTCAATCCTTGAAGGCAAACCACTCTGCTGAAATTGCAGAGCAACACCCGGTTGTGCAGTGCCTGCATTTACAGTTGGACAATGAGGTGGCCATAGTGGAACTGCATTTACAGTTGGACCATGTGGCAGCAATAGCGGCGGTGGTGGCAGTGGCATTGCAGAAGCAGAAGATGAACTTGATGGTACAGAAAAAAGGGAATTTTGATTAGGCAACATATAAGAAGGAAAACTTTCCAAGGGAGCAGATTGAGATTGAAATGGTACAGTCTGGGGCACCAAGTTGTAATCACTTGTTAGCTGCGTCGTATGCAGATAATTATTATCTTCCAAATTTGAAGCAGAGCAAGGTTTACATGGAGAATCTGCTGAATTTTGAAGAGTTTCACTAGCATGTAGCTTCTTTGGAGAAGTTCTAGATGTTTTATCTGGCGATAAATCCGATATAGAAGAATCATCACTTTGTTGGGAAGGGTGATCAGTATCTGCAAGTGCTGGATCTAAAGGAACAGACTGTGATTGCTGAATCTGAGAATCCTTCAAAGAAGAAAGTGCATCCTGCAAAGCCTCTTTATGTGACTTTGGAATGTTAGTATCAGTTGCATGTTTAGCTTGAAAACCATCAACAGTTGTTGGCCAGTCAGATTCCATTGCTTTTTCGTCCACAGAAATTTTAACATCTTCTGACCTTTCTTGAACTATAATTTCTAGCACTTTAGCAGGGAACTTTCTCAAACTGTCAGATTTGATTAAGTCAGAATCAAATAATGCATCACAGACTGAATCTTGTCTTTTATAAAGAACGGTGCATTCTTTCTTAGCACCACTGCTGCTAGCAGACATATCATGGTTGTGTTGCATTCCCCGGTTCATAATATCCTGCTCATGATCCAATACCTTTGGTGAGAGTTTATTGTTATCCTCAACAGTACTGCAATTCTTTGAACTGGAAGTAAGTTGCACATACTGCTGCTTGCTCCTGTGATGCCTTGATCCATCATTTTTTTCAGTAGCATGGTGCATATAGCGACAGGAAGCTCCACGGTAGCACTTGCCTCGGAGAAAGTCAAAACAGTCTGGCAGGTGACCCTTTTCTCGTCTCATATTGCCCCTGCTAAATTCACCAGTGTGCCTGAAAGAGGGAGACCTGTTCCTACTTCTTCGATTCCCAGGAGACCAGCTAAAACAAATACAAAGAAACTCAGTCTCTTCCACAGATAAAGGAAATAATGCCATAAATAAAGAATCAAGCACCATCATATTATATAGCTTAGGAATTCTAAAGCATTAAAAATAGGACAAAAACAAGGAACCAGTACAGTAAATAGCCTAAGGTTTCTAACACATTAACAATAGGGCCAAAAAAATATAGAAAAACAGAAAAAGTCACATACCTGCGAGATTTACTTCTCTTTTCTCTTCTCCTTCGAGGACGACTCCTTCTCCTCCTCCTCCTCCTACTGTTTAAAGGAGACCTGCTTCTGCTCCAGCTTTGGCTTCTCCCTCTCCTATTACGCCTTCGACCATGGCGTGAATCATCAGAGTCACTGTCACTAGCACCTTCTCTGACCAATCTTCCAAACTTATCTATTTTCTGAGTGCTTGAAATCAACTTTGCTGGTTTATCTTCATTGTCCTCCTCATATTTACCACTGAAAGGAACATTTTCCTGTGTACCTCTTGGCACATCTGCTTTTGGAAGAGCCTTGGGAGAAGAAGCATGGTCGATAGATGATTGGTTTTCAAGCTTAATAACAAGAAGTTCGGTAGTCGACCCATTTGCAATGGATGTAGGGACAGTCTCCTTAAATTCTCTTTGTGAATCTGACGAAAAATCTGGAACTCCACATGGCATGCTGGATTTAGAGAGCAGCCCAAATCCCCTTTCAATCTTCGATCCAGTATCCATCTTCAAATTAAGTCCAGTATCTCCAAGACAATTTTCAGTGCCAACTACAAGCACTGATGAAACAGTTTCAGTATTGGCATCTTTTGAACATGGATCTTCATCATTTTCTGAGCTGTCATTAGAAGCATAGTCTTGTAGGAGCCTGAATGGGCTACTACCTTTCATAGCTTGACCAGAATAACTGCCAGAATTTATACATTCAGCAGGTGCTGCAACCTTGGTTGAGCTTTTATCATCAACTAATGCTGTGGAATAATTCACTCCATCATTGATAAAGGATTCAGTAGCTCCAGCTGAATTGATGACTGGGCTTTGAACTTTCAGAAGTGATCCCCCAAATGTCAAGTCATCAAAACTAGAAACGAGTTTTGACCCTGTGCACCAAATCCAAAATAAACTCATAAGCAACATATTTGAAGGACATTCTAGTAATTTAATATCAACAACATACATTCAAAACTACAGAAACATGCCAGAGTCCTGGCTAGTAACTATTGACATGAACATGAAATATGCAATAAAATCATGAAGCAGCAAGGTTCATTAAAAAAAAAACCCTACAAGATCCAAAAATTTAACTATCTTATTGAAGCAAAATTTGCATTTCTAAACTTGCTCTAGAAAAGAGGAGAAGAGAGCAGAAAATGCTCAATTTGTTTATGGAAGAAGGAAAAACAGGGAATGACACTTTTTTTTTTTTGGGGGGGGGGGGGTTGTGAAAATTTACCTTGTTCACCCAGCTTTGAGGAGTCAAAGTCATGAGATAGAACCATAGTGGATGCTTCAGATCCTACTGAATGTGTCAGCGTGTATAACTGCTTTTCTGCATCAAATTCACTACTTATTGGACCAGAAGCGTGAGTAGGACCTTCAATAGGCTTATGTGTTGCCTGGTCAACATCAGACCTGGTGATATCATCTGAAAGCACCAAGCCAGAATAGACAAACAACAGATAAAGAGAATCAATAACTTCAGCAATGCAAGTATGCAACTTAATGCATTAGACTTATGAATTTAAATGCAATGCATATTTGACCAAAATATCATTTGTTTCATGGACTATTCTGCATGCAACTCTTTCCTTCTACAAACTGAGACACAACTAACAATTCAAGTAAGAAAACAACATCAGAAATGGCCACTTAGAGCCACAGACAGGACAGACAAAGGCCATATGGTGTATGTTACATCCATGAATTGAACAGAGAGTTGGAAATCTAAGGATTTCAACAAAACTAGACTTGTAAACAAAAATGGTAGAGCAAAAGTTCAATCAAATCTAATAGATGGTATTTGAAATACACCTTTTCTATAGATATTTCAACTTCCCATGTTTTCGTCTCCATTGAGAAATCTATGTAACCAGAGAGAACCCTATGCATTATGGAGCTCATTCACTATAATTGAAACTAAAATATTAAATCTCAAATCCCATTGTCCAAACACAACCTATATAAATATTTCTAGCAAAGAAAAGCTTTAACAACACTGATGTCCAACTTTTCAGAAAAGGAGAGGGAGGGAGAGAGTAAGGTTGTGTGTATGCACATGCTTAAGTCCCATCAAATAAGAGGCAAAAAGATAAGCAACAACCGGAAAAGATTTTGTTGCAAAAGAAACAAATCTTTGCTCTCAGTTGCATGTCTATGAGCAACAGCAGGATAGGAAATGTAAGACTTAATCAAAGATAATTCTTCCGTTAAGTGAACCATTTGATCAGGTAGGGACTATGGCTATAAAATCAAAATCATTCACCAAATGTGGGAAGTCATGTTTGTTGCTACTTTTCTGGTGGGAAGGAAACAATCATCATAACAGTTGATTGACAGGCCACTTTAGAGGCATTGAACTACCCTAGCATCTAAGTGACTTGACGACGCACCTGAGGACCCAATCTGTAATAGTTGCACAAATAATCACAACTAGAAATCCAAAAATCATCCACTATCCTCCATTATCTGGTGCCAATTGATGCTTTTCAAGGGCCAGAGTACAAGGCTTCGTAAATATAACAAGAAAAAGTGTGAATTCTCAAGGTGAGGATCATAATGAGATCATTACTCTCAGACACAGCTTTGGTAGGGAAAATATCATGTAACGGGCTTTTATAATCAGTATCAACAATAAACAGCAAAAGCATGGTTCCTTCACTTTGAATAGATAAACCCTTCAACAATGGAACAAGGAAATAAATGATTTAACGAGTGAAAGGACAAAAATCCCAACTGTCAATATAGCGCAATGCATCATAATTTTCCTAAACTCAATAGAGTATTTGGAAATAAGAAACTGCACGGACATTTGATGTGCTCCATATCAAAACTTCAAAAAATAGAACAGTAGACCTACCCATACACAAAGAAAAATACATCAATCCTTTTCTTTTCCTTGATGTTGTGACATAGACCACAAATTCCCAAGACAATGAGCAAATGCAACAGGAATAATAATATTCACAAACAAAAAAGGGATGAAACAGACTTAAAAAATTCCAAATGCACATAACTAGTTATACTAACCCTCCATCTCCATGTCAGAATCATCAGGTGAATGGGATTCCCTTGCAACCATCAAAGGATTGGTTGGCATTGTAGGCTTCATTTGACGAGGAACATCAGGTGCCGCAATTGCCTTTGCTGATAAACCAGCAGGGAGAGACAGAGATACAGAAGTTGGGGAAGAAGGTGGAATGGGTGGTGGAGGAGGAGGCAGCAGCGGTGGCAAGGGAGCCATGGCAGAAACTTGAGAGTTTCTATCAGTTGCCTCTGAAGTATTCCCAGACACAGCAGAAGTTGAAGTGGGAAGGGGAAGTGGGGGTGATGGAATATGCTGTAGACCCTGCACAACACCTTGCTGCTGAGGCAGCTGATAGATTGGAGCTCTATATAATGTCTGACCATGTGAGGGTGCAGGAGGCAATGGGGGCTGTAGCACTTCTGGGCTCTGTGAAACAGAAGGAGGAGGAGGGGGTCCAAGTACTGAATAAGAAGAATGCTGCAGATTTTGTTGTGCAGATGTGTACAAACGTGGCAATGGAGCACTTCCATGAACTGTTGGAGGCGGATGTAAATAAGGCTGATCTGTGCTGGACATCCCACCAGGTGGAGCTTGCCGAAAATGCGGAGCCAGAGGACCATGCTGATACATGGACATGCATGGCTGAACAGGGCGAGGTGGGAATTGAGTTGATGGCAGAAGAGGTCCTTGTTGGAAATTGTGAGGTAAATGAGGCGGAGGAACCGGCAGGTGCTGTAAATATGGAGGCGGCCTCGGTGTTTGAGGACCTTGTCCGGACTGAGGATTATGACTCCCTTGACTAAACATCTCGAATTCTGCAATCTACCAAACTCGGGCTTCTATCAAACCGATAATCAAAACTAAAGAACTGCTCAAATACTCAATCTGAAAAAACACGAATTATCAATAACCCTCTTAAAAGATTTTTTTTTTTTTTTTAAAGAAGCAATACTTATGCTATGACAATAACACAATACGAAGGTGTAATCACTCTAATAGCCCAACAATTCCATCAACCAGAATGCACCAACACAAAAATCAGAACAAACAGACACAATTGGAAGCAAAACAAAAGTAACCAATCTCCAATGCCATTAACACATTTCAAAAAAAAAATTCATAAAAACACATGAGCTCACAAACTCCTGCGTCACATTAATATTCAACAATAACAATAGAAATAATCTACACCATGCATCTCCAAAAGACTCCAATTTCATCTACCTAACATGATATCGATGTAAGTACTGTGGTAAATAACCTTACCAAGCACAAAATTAAGTATGAATCTGGAATTAGAAGGTGTAGAGATTGAGAAATTGGAATGTAATTTTAGAATTGAGCGAGGTGGAGATGAATAATTTGGAAAAACCCTAATAAGGGAGAAGATGAAGCTGAAGCGCTCATGCTCTTCACTTCTATTTATGGAAACATGGGAAATTTTTGTTTTTTTATTATTCGGTTCTGCTGCACTCGGCGTGAGAATAAAGAAAGTGACACGGTTGGTTATATATATATATATATGCGCTCGTGTGAAATAAACAAATTTTATAAAGTACTAAAAATACTTGTTTTATATTGGGTCTAATGAACATTTTTTACAATTAATTATTTAATTCTTATAGAAATGTGATTCAAATTATAAAAGTTTTTGAAATATTAGAATGGTTTGTCATTGAAGTAGTGATTATAATGCATTTACCACATAATAATGTTGGAGATGGAAAGTGAAATTCTTGATCAATTTTTCTTTTTTTTTTTTTCTTTCAAACAATTGGTAACATATAAAGCAATTTGTAATGCAGTTATATAAAAAAAAAATCTAAATATTGATAGAGTTATATCACAAAATAAAAAGAATGTTCAACCTATAATCAAAGATGACAATTTCAAATTAATTTGATGAAACATTTCTTTTATTATCTTCAAATTTATGCATTATTTTGAATTGAAATATTATTAAATTCTAACTTGACTCACTTGTAAAACTTGAAACTTAAAACTTAATTTGAAGTTAATTATGCTTCATATTTTAAACTTACGATGCAATGAATAGTTAAATTCTACTTCATTATTTAAGTAAATATTTTTGTAATTTCATATTTAAATTCGAATCAGTTTAATTAAAATTAAAATTATTGTTATTTAATGTTGTTTCAATTTGACAATGTTATTTATTAAAAAATATACTAAAATGTAATAATTAAATAATAAAAATTATTACATTTTATTTAGACTTTTAGTTTATTGTATCAAGTATTTTTATGTTAGTGTTTGATTCAATAAATTATTCAAATAATTCAAATTCTAGCTCAATTAAATTAACATAAAGTTTATCTCAAATATTTTCTAATCTAGTTTTAAGTAATTCACGTGCTATATCAATTTATTTATTTTTTAATTAAACTCAATGAATGGATATACTAAATAGGTCAAATTAGATTGATTTTGGATCATGTTTCTTCTATTTCACAATATATATGGTTTAGAAAAAAAAATGGTTTTAGTATAATTGTCATACTATATTACTAATGAAACATTAACTATTTATTTTTCAAATTTATCATCATCATTATTTTCTCTTTATTTTTTAATTAAATATTTTTTATTAGTGTTAGTATATAATTTTAGTTAAAGATAATTAGAAATATATTAGTCAATATCAATGGAAATTATTTTTGATTAATTATTTTTTTAATCTAAGTACACGATCCTAAAAAAATAGATATTATGAAAAAGATAAAATATTTTTTTTAATCATATTCTAATTATGTTATTTTGAATTGTGGGACAAGTCAAATTATTCATCAAGTCAAACTTCATAAGGAAATTTGAATTATTTTCAAATTATTTTTAAGATTTGAATAAGAATAAGCCGCTCATAGATTTATTTTAAAAAATAAAAATATATTTTTAATATTAAATAAAATTTAAATATTTTAATAATTTAAATTAAACTATTTAGATTAACTTTATAGATCGAGTGAACTCGGATTAAGCCATTGATCAGGTTATAGTTAGATAAAATTTGACTAAAAAGTGTTCAAATTATTTCAAATTTAAGTTGTTTTAAATTTATCAAATGAGTTCGGTCAATTTTCAAATCAAATGAAGAACTAACACCTCAGACTATCCCGTAAAAATATAAATTTATATTATTGAATTTTTAAAATATTATTTAATATTGTTTACTTTTAGAATTATTTGTGTAAAAATACGTAATTACCGTTTTGTCATCTTACAAATTAACAACGTTATTTTCTAATAAAAAAACTGAAAATTAGCCCCCACCACACCTCCTTCCAATTTAAAATCTCCTATTATCTGGCTTTCTTTGCCTCAGATCGGATCCAAAGAGCCATTTCCATTTCCAGGTCAGTCATCTCTCTGTCATTCTCATTTCCACTACTCTCTGTTTGATTCGTTGCAAAATTTCGTTAAATAAAAGTTAAAGATATGCCCTTTTTTCAAATCTTACGTTATTCGTATTTTCTCACGTACCAAGCAGACTTTCTTTCTTAGACAGTGTAAAAGACATGAACTTTTCTTTATTTTCATCCACATTTCGCTTGGATCTGTTATATTTTATCTTTTTTCGATCTCTGTAAACGATGTGGCGCGTTAATTAGGGTCTGATTTCTTTCTATAGAGCTTAAATTGCGGTAAAACGACAGTTGCTTTTGGTTGATGTGGAAATTAATTTTATTTTATTAGTGGTAGTAAAGAATTGTTAAATAAGTTATTATGGGAATTGTAAAATGTTAGATTTGTGAAGGCCCACTTTATAATGTCATTTATATTTCTGCAATTTTGCATGCACTAGTGTTTCAAAGTTAACTTCTTGAATATCTTTTTTTTTTTTTTTTTGGTTGGGTTTTGCTATGTTTTATTTTTTTTTATTATTATTTGAGTTCGTTATTCTTTTGCAAAATGTTAGGTTTATTGCGCAGTCCAATTTGCTTGCTCAAGTGTTTTAAATTTAACTTCTTGAACATTATTCATGTTCTTTTATTGGTTTTTTTTTTCCGGTTTTTTTTTGTTTGTAAAACGTGAAGTTAAATTGCATATAGCCATGTGCTAAAGTTTTCTTGCTTTCTTTTTTTTTTTCTTGAAATTTTTGAAGGGTAAATTTGCAGAGCGTAGGCAGGTTTCAGAGTATGGGTCGTGGGGTTAGTGCTGGTGGAGGACAGAGTTCTTTGGGCTATCTTTTTGGAAGTGGAGAGGCTCCAAAGCCTACTAATACTAGCAGTGAAGCTCCTCAGAATGTACCTGCTCAGAAGCCCACTGCTCCTCCTCCTGTGGCACTGGCATCGGCGCCTCCTGTAGAGACCACCACGCAGATTCCGGCTGGTGTACCAGGGAACACTACAAACAACTATTTCCGAGCTGATGGCCAGAACTGTGGCAACTTCCTCACTGTAATGTTCGGTGTTAGATACATATTATGCTTCACGTTAATATGTTCTACATGATACATTTATATAGAGAAAAGATAAATTTAGTATTTTGCAGCTAATCTTCTTGTCAATATATAGGTCATTTGAAGTAATATCTTATTTTATTTTTAAGGAAGGTTATTATATATATATATATTTGAATAAAACCTAAATATAGATGATCATGTCTATGCTGGCTGCCATTGAAATTTAACAGCTTCTTTACATGCTTATTATTCAACTCACATCAAAGAATATTTCATCGACATCCTATTTAATTAAATGCACCTTGTGTGACAGCATATTTAAACTGCAAATGCTTCTATGAATGATATCCTCTGAGAAAAACTTTTGGGAACTCCTGTTCGGTCACTGAGATTGTCAATATGTATTATAGTTGTTTCATTTTTTTCCACATAGAACTTCACTTCTTTGACACTGTCCACTGGACATTGGGCAAAAATTGATTCTGTGGTGCTGTTAACCAACTTGATATATCTGGATGAGGAAAACTACAGAATAGCTCTTCCATAGTAGACATTTTTATCACTATGTATAATTTAATGATAAGAATACGATTTCTTTACCTGCCAATGTTAATGATGCAAGCCTGTGTTATACTTGTTCAACATTTTGCCAAGATTAGGTGGCTCTTTCAGTAGGATCAGCTGTAGGCTTTTTGATTGTTTTCCTGGAATTGTTCTTAGGCTTTTGAAAATGAACTTGTATTTTAGTAGGATTAGCTGTAGGATCATTGTGCATATGTGTTTGTTGACATGTTGAAAAGGGATGCAGAATGGATGAGAGGCGGGTAGACTAGAGAACCCTTTCTTTGCATCTCAATGGAATGTGGTACAACTGTAGCAAATAGGAAGTCATGGATTCAACTACAGTCCATCATAGCTTAATTAGGGGCCTAACCTGAGGATTGGACAGGAGATAACCACCGTTGGCCCTTAAATCATCAGATGCTGCCAAGACACTCAAGTTGATGGTCAATTTGTCATTAAATATCACCATAGGCTTTTTTTTTTTTTTTTTCCCTCCTCTCTTCTATCATATTTATGGGAGATGGGCTTAGGTGCATTAAAAGAATTCATATAATTCATCATATTTTGAATGAAGGTTATTGAAAAGATACTCTTCAGTGGCTGATGGTATAGAAATTCTGTGTACAGGATAGGCCTACAACAAAGGTCCATGCTGCTCCTGGTGGTGGGTCTTCACTAGATTACCTGTTTGGTGGTGGTGGGAAATGAGACATAATGGCTTAGGTGCCATTGCTCACTATTGCCGTTTGAATTTCAGGATAAACAGTATTTGGATGTGTCAAACGATGGAAACCATCAATCTGTATTTGTTTAACATATAGCGCTCTAAGTGAGCTTTGTTAATGCCTTCTGTACAACTTTATGAACCAAGGAAGGTTTGATGTATTGTGTGTGAACATCCTCATTACTGAAGTCAGCAATGGCTTGCCATGAATTGAACAAATATCAGTAATCCTTTCATTTCATTCAATCCTAGTAGTTGTTCTGCAGTAGATTCTGTTATGGCCTTCGCTTACTCCTGGTTGATGCCTGGATATAAACTGACTCTGATGGTTTATGACTTGCGAGTATTCTATCAAGTTGGGTTTTAATATGAAAATAAAACTCCATTGAATTGAAGCGAGTTTGAAACCTCATGTTTTCTGAACGAGTCATGATTTGAGTGAGGCCTCAAATTTTCTAAATTTAGGGGTTACATGTATATATATATATATATATGTTTCATATTCATAAAGTAACAGAAATCATGCCAAGGTGATGTATCTTTATGCATGAAGATTATAGGGAAAAAAACAAAAAAGATGAGATTACCCGGAGATTTTTATATAGCATTGCATGTATTAATAGCAACTCAAATCTCAACATTTTAGTTCTTAGAATCCTTCACAGTTATGTGTCAAAAATGTATTTAAAAATTATTTTTCTAAATCACATAATTTATATTAAAAAAATCTAAACTTATTAAAATCAGTATGCTATATTCTTTGCTTATAAAAAAAAATATAAAGGTGAATTTATTCAAAACTGTGAAATATAGTAGATATGGTTATATCATCGGATGCTATAAGTCATTAATGTTAAGAACTTTAGTAAGGTTAAACTCACAATTATTCATTTATTCTTAATATCATATAAGTTCTAATTATACGTTTGTTATTTTTGTTTATACTTTTTTTAAAATTTGTAATATTGCTCAAATCGAAATTCTATAATAATCTAAATCTTAAAAATAAAATATTTGAAATTATATATATACATAATATAAAACTTTGAAATTTTAAAATCAATATTTTTAATTTCATTTCATTTTATCTTATTTTTTAAAAAATAATTCCATAGCTCCAATAACTTAAAACCCTAAAATTTCTCAACGTTGTCGCGTAGAGAAATTTCTTGTACCAAAGTAGACGATTGAACCTCTCTATTCTTTATTTACAAAATGTTGGGACCACGTTCTCTACCGTCTCATTTCCTTTTGGCTTTTATACTACAAGCAATGCAGTAAGTATCTCTTATCAAATAAAGAATCAACAAGAAGATAAAATTTTAATATTCATTAAATTAATTATTTAATATATAAACTATTAAAATTTTATATAAAATTTATTTAATTAAAATAAGTATAAATATTTGTATGAGTATTTATTTTTTAATATATTTAGATAATATATTAAATTATAATCATGTAAAGCATGAATTACCGACTACTAGTTGGAAATTAATGATTATTGAAAATTAAAAGTATTAAAATTATTTTCATAATTATGAGATTTGAATTTGAATTCTAATTGAAGTTAAATTAAATAATAATAATAATAATAATAATAATAATAATATTAATAATAATATTAATTCAAGTCTCAGAATTAGTTTTAAACCATTGTTTAATATTTGTCAAATAATTGTATATATTATTTTACATTATATTATAAACAATGTTACATTAAAAACTATTTGTAAATAGAAAATTAAAAAAAATTACTATATCCAAAAAACTATTTTTAAATAGGAAATCAAAACACTCAAATGTCACAATAAAAAAAATTCTAAATTAGAAATTAAAAAACCTAAAAAGTCAAAATTCTAATATGAAAGTCAAAATTATAAAAAATATTATGAACAAAAAATTTTAAAAATTTAAAATACTTCTAAATAGGATATTAGAAAAACTTAAAAAGTAAACATTTATAATAGAAAACCAAGATATTCTGAATAGGAAATTAGAAAAATCTAAAAAATAAAAAATATAGACTACTTTTAAACAAGAAATTAGAAAAACTTAAAAAATAAAAATACTAAATAATAAGCTAAAATTTAAATTAATTCTATTGATTATTTAAAATTTAAATATATAAAGACAAATAACAATGTAATAAATGTATTTAAAAATTATCATTATAATTACATTGTGTAGCGCACAAATTCATAGTTAATAATAATAATAATAATAAGCTTTAAATATTAACATAGAATCGAAGAAAAAATTAAATTACTAAAAGAAAAGTGAGTTTCATTAGTATAATAGAACATGAAATCCTAAATAAAATATTTTCTAATTTTAGTAATTATTATTAAAATCATATTTAGATGGTGTAACATGCATGAACGAAACCATAAGTTTATTAAAATTTATATTATGAATCAATATGCTCATTTTTTTTATAATAACTTAGCAATCTTTCAAATTGGCATGGACTAGAAGTAGTATTTGCTTAAATTTCAAATTTTAGTGTTTTGGATTCGTAAAGAATTAGCGGAAAACATTGATTCTTATAAAAATTCGTTTTGTAGTTGAATTGTTAAATCTATATCAATTTATTGTAAGTTATATAAGGCGCGTCCCAAAGATAAACAATATCTACTCTAAGAATGTGTAGTTTATGTGATGTGTTTTGCACTATTAATTATTCTATTGTTGTTGTCCCTAGTCACCAAGAAGGGGGTTGAATTGGTGAATAAAAAATTTAAAACAGTGAAGAAGAGAAGAAGAAAGAATAATGAGGACATAAGGATTTTATAGTGGTTCGGGCAAAACTAACCCTACATCCACTCCCCAATCACTCAATTGGGTATTTCACTAAATCAATGGTGTTTTCAAGCTCACACTCAACTTATTACAACTTGTGTTTTAATGGCTAACACACAACCATACAACAAAGTGTTTTCTAGGCTAACACAAAACCTTACTCAAGTGTTTTAACAGGCTTACACTAAAACCTTTCTTAAAGTGTTTTTGCAGGCTAACACAAAACCTTACAACTTTGGTGTTTAATGCTTACACCTAACACATGTAAAGAAGATGAAGAAAATGAGTAGCAAAGATTAAGATCTTTCAAATACTTGTAATAAATTTCTTAGCAACCTTCTTCATGGCTGTTTGGTGGGGTATTTATAGCCAAACTTCATCAAAGAGACATTGCAGATCATAGCTCATTAAATCTTTGAGACATGCTTGACAGATTCTGCATTTAATGCTTGTCAAGGTGAAATCGCAGTCACTACTGCCTTTCGCGATCGCGAAATCCAAATTCTTTAAGAGAAACCCTATTTGTTTCTAGCTGCTAGTCCACGTGGCATCTTCTTATTAGTTCACTCGGAAAATATAGTCGTTGTCCTTCACCTACTTTCAGAAGTCGCGGTCGCGAGTGTTTCTTGCACAGGACGCGACATAGGCCGCGAATTCAACTGCCAAATTGGTTAACTTTCTTCCACATAGATCACAGTCGCTACCAGCAAGATGTCTTCGCGATTTCTGACTTCCAATAGTCTCATGGGACACTTGTCAGGCTGTGGTTGTGGACTTGCTTCCCTTTTGAATATCTTTGAAATTCGCGGTCGCGACTCAGCCGAGACTTCTACCGCGAATTCATCTGTGTCAATCTGACCTTTCTCTTTTCAAGGATCG
>CATIWR010117523.1:0-14959 GCA_949677035.1 Omphalea diandra | reverse complement strand
ATGTCAAGATTGCTTCAACAAGCCTATTCATGAAGATACTGTCCTTGCCACTCGCAAACAGATAGAGTCTCGCAACCCTCTTGCATTTGCTCCAAAAGTTATTAGGAACTCTGAATCTGCAACTGAGATTGGGGTTAGTATTTAAGTCTTATCTTAATTTTTTATGTTGTCAATAATGCCAAGCTTCTTTAACTTGTGTGCTTCTGTAAACCAGGATGAGTCCAGCAAGACACCTGCCTCAGCACGACATAAAAGAGGATGCAATTGCAAGAAATCTAATTGCCTTAAGAAATATTGCGAATGCTATCAGGTTTTTCTCCTTGGGATACTCTTTATTCCATTCATGCTTCATATAGACTGATTCATTATCATGATTTTGTCGCAAAGGGTGGTGTTGGATGCTCTATTAACTGCAGATGTGAAGGGTGCAAGAATGCATTTGGAAGAAAGGATGGTGAGTTCCTCTAAAAGCTTTAGTTACTGCTACTTGAATTATGCAATAAATTTTCCCTAATTAATTTTGTGATCTAAAATGTATAGTTGTTAGTGTTGATAATATTTATGAGTGCAGATTTGCTAAACACTTAATTGCTTCTGGAATTCAGGATCTGTTCCTACAGAAAGTGAGGCTGAACTAGAAGATGAAGCAGAAGGAGATGAAAAGAATGGGGTCGACAAAGTTTCACAGAAAGCTGAGATTCAGAATAATGAAGAGCAAAATCCAAATTCTTCTCTTCCCATGACACCATTACCACTTTGCAGGTTTCGTTTATGAGCTATTTATTGCCTTATAGTTTACTCCTTTTTCTTCTACCAGTCTTAACGTTATTTTTGGATGCCAGGCCATTGCTTCAACTGCCATTTTCATTAAAGAACAAACCACCAAGATCTTTTCTTGGAATGAGATCAGCTTCAGGATTGTATACTGGCCAAAAATCTGGCAAACCCAACATTCTCAGACCTCAATCAAAGTTTGATAAACAGTCACAGACTATTCCAGATGATGATATGCCAGAGATCCTGAGAACTAACTACACACCCAGTACAGGCATCAAGACCTCTCCCAACAGCAAGAGGGTATCTCCTCCTCCAAGTTTATTAGGATCATCGCCAGGTCAGAGGAGCGGCCGCAAGCTGATATTACAGTCTATACCTTCATTTCCTTCTCTCACTCCCCAGCATTGAAATGAAATGGAATTTTTCCCCATAAAAGATCAGATGAAATTCTTCAACCCTTTTCTTTGGGTTGAGTGTTCAATTCGTTGGGTTCTGCTCTCCTTGTACAATAATACAATATTATATCAGGGTCTCATAATGTCAGTTCAATCCAAGTACTTGAGATCATTGTATGATAGGGTGATTTTGTTTTTTCATCTTAAAGTTTAATAACATCAATGTTTAAAATATAAATATTCACAATCCTGTTTTGGTTGGATGGTGATTAGTTTGCGGGCTGCCATTCCTTTATAGCAGTCCAAGATGCAGGAAATACATGACAAAGCAAACAAATTGGTTAGCCACAGATTTGACTAAATCCTTAATGATGACAATATGTTGGAGTTAGCCACAGATTTGACTGAGTCCTTAATGAGGAGAATGTGTTGGAGTTAGCCACAGATTTGAGTAATCCTTGATGATGGGAATATGTTGGATATTACAAATAACAGAGTGCCTTAAATTGTGCTGCCAAGTCAGTGTCAAGGACAACTGTGTCAGTAAGACACCCTCTTAGCTCTCATTGCTCTGTAGTAGGCAGTGATAAAAAGGCCATTGAAGAATTTATCCACATACACGAGAGTGAAGAAATGGTCCAAGAAACATTTTGAGTTCTAAAAATATTTACCATAAGCATGTCATTTTTTGAGGGACTCTTTGGTTAAACCCAACCCAACCAATTCCTGCAGGTTTAAACACGAACTCTGGATCTGGTTCTATAATTCCTGGAAACAATTATAGCAGTTGACAAATCCAAAATGTCCACCACATAAAACTACAAAATGCCTAGTCCACACTTTTCAACTTCAATGGGCAGCAACAAGTTCATCCTGCGTTGATTAATCATGGTAGGTTCAAATTATAATAATAAAAGTGCTGAGATAAACAGCTTATTTTTGCTACATCAGGCTAGTTGTTACTATTCTCCTAAAGCTAAAAACCACAAGATTCAACCTAACTAATCTAAGAAATGTTCTCTAAAATGTAAGGTTGGGAACATTTCGAAGGAATTTTAACTAATAAGTGTCACCTTGAGCTGCTGTTACTTCAATCTCCATGGATTGAAGGTCTTGCACACCCACAGAAACAAGTCTTCTCCCTCCTCCTGCCACTTCTCCTGCGCCTGCTGTAGATAAAGTCCCTTAATATGATGCCTGTTCTGCTTCCAGGAAACCTGTGCTTACCCTTACTTTGATTTTCTTCCTCGAGTTTTAGCAGAATGTACTGGATGCTCTGCAACTCAAACTGCAGCCGTTCAACCTTCTCAGATGCCTTCCATGCTTGTTCTGTTTTTTTTCTGCTTACATAGCCATTCTCTGGTGTTTCTATTGCAGTGTTTCCTTCTGAGGATGAGGGACTCCCTTCGATATCTTTTGTTAACTGATCATTAGCATCAACCAGCTGCATAATAGCATCCTCAACTTCTTGTATCTGTTTTTTCACTGTTTCATATTCAAAGTCAATGGCTTTCTTGATCCTCTTCATCTCAGTTTTCTTCTTCAAATCTGCAACAGATGTTCGAAGAGACATTAATTTCTTGGCATCAGAAGCAAGTCTCTCCAGGATCTTTCCTTTGTTCCCCACTTGATTCAGCCCTGTATTCGTGATTGTAGGCACCTCTAGCTTGTCAATGCCCACTTCCCTCTCCATCTGTAAATCTAAACAGCGATCCTGATTTTTCCAGTTGGCATCTTTGGACTGATGTGATGCATTCACATTTACCAACTGTCTATTTGCCTGCTTTTGTGTGACGCCAAGCACTGGATCAAGGCAACAGTCTTGCTCAGCAGATTCCCACAACTTGAGCATCTGATTCTCGGCCTCAACTTTCTCCCTCTTGCTTCTCCTATATAAAGAAGAATCTGAAACCTGATCAAGCGGAATATCTTTCATCAAAATCCCATTCTTCACTTCAGAAATTTCAGCTTTATTTTTGTATGGCTTAGCATTAGCAGCACATCTGTTTTCAACTTCTATCTCTTCCTTTTGTCCTCTAAATTCCAGCAGCTCACCCCCTTTCACAGGATATTCTAGGTTGAGAGTGGAGTCCTCTCTTTCCTGCATTACAAGCCTATCCATTTCTCTGACCACTACTTTCTCAACTGCTTTAATTCTATTTTGTATCTTGAGCAGATCTGAAATCCCATCTGGCAATGTTTCATTGCAAATGATTTCTTCTTTGCTCATTTCCTGAGGGTGCATAGCCTTTTGTAAGCCCTGATGACACAATAAGACATGACATATTAGTATGTACCTATATATATCTATACAGAACAGTTGAATGGAACAACACTTGGAGACAACTTGCTTGGATAGTTATAGTTCAGACCTGCATATAACTCTGCAATACTTAAACCAGCAAAGAACAAGAGAAACTCTTGATATTTACACTAACCATTTGTAACTTATGTAATGTTAGCATAGCAATTATAATCTCTAAGAGAATTTAAATATGAAGTCTGTCATGTGAAATGATCAAGTTTGTAAAAGTAGAAAGTAAATTGGTGATTCAGTGAAAGGAAAGAACTTTACCATATATCCTTGACTGCCAGTTGTTAAAAACCTCACGCAAAGAAGGGCATTGTGCTCGAGAGATTCCACATTATCTCTTAGAGATGCTATGACTGGAGCATATGCAGACAATTGAGCCTTCATTTCTCCGATTTCAGTCTCCAACAAGCCAAATCTTTCATTCATCTGTTTAATTTTGACATCCTTGGTGGCATTTCCATCTTCAAGACTCTCACAAACTGCAGTCAGTTCATGAACTTTATTTTCAAATAAGACTTCCTGTATGGAGGATATTTGAAGATCAAAATAAAACGATGAAGCCTCAACCTCAAAAAGTTCAAACTCATTGCTCCTCTCTTGCAACTCCAAACTCAAGCTTTGTTCTCTGATCCTTCGTTCTTCAACTTCCTTACATAATGTACTCACTTCTGTCATCAGAATTTCATTTGCTTCTTTAAGACATTCAATTTCCTTCTTGTGGCTTATGTTATCTTTGGACAGCTCAAGAACCTGCTTCTCAATGTTATCCCTAGCTATTTTTGATTCTTCACATTCCCTCTTTAGTTCCTCAATAGTTTTACACAATTCTGCATTTAGATTTTGCATAGCCTTAAGCTTCTGTTCCACTTCTAGAAGCTCACTAGATTTCTGTCTGATAAAATCCTGTTCGATTAAAATTTGATAATTTAATTGATCAGTTAAGTCTTTGCCTTCTTGCAGCTCCTGGTGCAACTTCTCAATTGTTTCATTAAGATGTAGACTTTCTACTTCTTTTGCTTCTAGGTTCTGCCCCAACATTCCAACCTTCTTCTTGAGTTCTATGTTCATCACATGGAGACTACTGAGATCTTCTGAAAGTGCTTCAAGTTCCTCAACTTTCTCGGTTCCAAAGCTCTTAAAAACTGATAATAAGTTACCAAGATTGAGTACATCCAGGAGAGTTTCATTGTTTTCCTCCTCAAGTATACGCATTTCCCCTTTCAGACCTGAAAATTTCTCAAGCAAGGATCTATTTTCTCCGAGTGCCTTGAAGTTTTCTTCTTGCAATGCCAAGTAAGAACCCTGCAAACTTGCAAGATTCACACGATGGCTTTCAAATTCAGCCTTAAGTACTTCCTCCTGCTGTGCTCCCTCCCTTATTTCCAACCTCAACTGCCTGTTAATCTCCAGAAGTTCATGCTTATCCTTTTGCAACAGAGTGCACTGCTTTCTCATAATTCCAAACTCCTGCTCAAGGATTTTCTTCTCCGACTCAAGTTCAGCACCCTCTGATCCTAGCGCTCCAAGTAAAGTTAAGAGCACTGCATTCTCAACCACTAATTGCTGCTTGTCATCTTCATTTCTCAAAAGCAAACCTTTTAGGTCCTTGATGTTGTCCAACATCTGAAGAAGAGGAATTTGCTCTTCCCCAATCCCATTTTCATGCTCACTAACTGGATCAAATTGAACAGCCTTGAACACTTGATGAAGCCCCATTCTCAGCTTTTCAATTTCATCCAATAAAAATTCTACTTCCACCTGCTGCTCAAGATTCTCAGTCTCCAAATCTGAGATCAGTTTCTCTGACAATTTGGATGTCTCAACATGTTTCCTGCATTCAATCAACAGAGACAGATTCTTCTCCTCCAAATCTTGTATAAAGTTCTGCAAGATGAAGATCTCAACTTGAGCATTTGCTGCCTTGTCTAGTTCTTCTTCAAATTCTTTCTTACTCAACTTACTTTGTTCTTTCAGCAGGAGGACCTGGTTCTCTAGATCGCTCATTCGGGACTCGCTAGACTGCATGTAACATGTACGCTCTTGTTTTTCTATGCCAAGGAAACTTTGCAATTCTTTTACTTCACAAAGCGTCGACTCTTTCTCGTTCTCCAGATCACTATATTTTCCTTCCAATCCTGTAAACCTCCTTTCAAGGTTTTCCAGTCTCTGTTCAATATTTTCCAACTGAGACACAAGGCTGCTTCTTTCATTTTGAAGATTGGATTTCTCATTTTCGAGCATCTGGCAGAATTCTTCTAAACTTTTTGACTTTTCCCTGAAACCTTCAAGTTCAATGTTTGCATGAGAGAGAGAATCCTCCAGTAAGGTATCCTTGTCCAATAACTTCTGCATATTCAGAGTCATTGTTTGTAACTGGGAAAGCAAGATGGCTTTTTCAGCAACAAGACCAGATTTTTCACCGTGAAGAAACTGGCAAGAATCCTGCAGCTCTTTAACCCTCTCTATTGATCCTTCCAACTTGGTATTGAGTTTAGATAAAGATCTCTCCAAAGCAACGTTCCTCTCCAGAAGCCCATTCATGTCCCTCAGCTTCTTACAGAGGTCTTCCTTTTCATCTCTGTCCTTTTTGCAGACTTCTTTCAGCTTCAAATTTTCACTGTGCAATTCCCTGATTGATGAACTGAAGCACTCAGGATCCATACCTGCTGCGTACACTTGGTTCAATAAAGTCTGATATCTTATATTCAACTCTTTGATTTCCTCCTTCAAATGGTTAATCTCTTGCTGCAGCAAGTTGGTTTGGGCCACTTGCAGAGCAAGGTCCTGCTCAAGTTTATCTTTCATTTGCTTCAAGCCAAAAATTTCATTCTGCAAATTCATTATTGAGCTGCTGGAGGAACTGTTCAATTCAGTGAGACTCTGGTTCTCTTCCTTACCCCGCTGGAGGTTTTCCTTAAGGTCATTGTTACATATCTCCAAGTCCTTCAACATCTGTAGTCTCTTCTGAAGGTCTTGGGCCAAAGCTCTCTGCTCCTCCTGAGATTGGGAGTGCAACTTCTGCAAAGTTTGCAAAGCAGCTTCAACTTGAACAACGCGTGAGTGCTCAAATTGCAGCGAATTCTGAAGTTTCTCCAATTTGTTTTCCTTCTCAGAAAGTTCTTGATCCTTTGTTGCTATCTTCTGTGCCAGATTGTCTGCCTCCAACTGCAGAGACTGATTCGATCTCTCTAAGAGAAAGTTCTGTTCTTCCACACTTTTCAGTTTTAAAGCCCCTGTCAGAATTTCACCGTTTAGTCTTTCAACATCTTCTTGGGCATGAGAAATTTCACTCTCCAGTTTTGCTAGTCTCTCCAAACACTGCTTATACCGAAGCTCTGCAGCTTCTTTCTCTTTGTTATTTCCACCAACAGCTTGCTTCAATGCTTTAATCTCAGCCTCTGCTCTTTCAGTTTGCTCATTAAGCACTCTGGCATTTGCCTCAGCAAGAGAGATTTTATTCTCCAAAATTGATATCATTTCAAGACATCGGTTGTACTGAAGACGACTAGCTTCCTTTCCAGCCTCCAGTGCAGAAAGTTCTTGCTTGAGATTTTGAGATTTTATTTCTGCTTTAATAGCTCTCTCATTAAGTCCCTTTGCATCCTCTTGTGTTTGAGAGAGTGTACCCTCCAGGATAGAAATTCTTCCCAAACATTTATTGTACTGAAGAAGACCAACATCCCTCTCAGATTCTAATTTAACAAGGGTTTCCTTCAGGATTTTAACTTCAATTTCAGCTCTGCTTGCTCGTTCATCAAGCCCTCCTGCATCCTTAAGTTCTGTCTCCAGAGTAGATAACTTCTGCAAGCTCTGCTGGTACTGAAGAAGAACAGCTTCCTTTTCAGCCTGAATCTCTGCTAGAGTTATCTTCAAGTTTTGAATTTCGGTTTCAGCTTGCTTTACCCTTTCGCCCTCTAGCATTTCATGGACAATTGGGCTATTTTTTATCTTTCCTTTAAACAAATCATTGACCTGTTTTAAACCCCTCCTATGTATACCAGAGTCTGATCCCTCTGAATACCCTCCATTGCTTTTCATGGCATGTAGGTTGGCTGAAGAGAGCCCTAGAGCATCATTATGGATGTCATCTGAATTAAGCAATGCACTAATTGGGTGTGGCATTTCTGGTGTGTGAGGTTCACCATCAGGACCTGAATGGCTGGGTGAATCATCAGTCAGCGCATAAGGAACTTCGTTTGGAAATGCTTCAGCCATGGTTCGATGGACTTGACGAAGTTCCACGGTTGCATGATCATATCTCTCTGCCAGCGCACGATAAGCTCGGTAGAACTCTTCAACCAATTTCATCAGCTCTGGACGTTTTTTATAGTACATTTCTGCCCTCCTTGCAAATGAATCTGCATCTTCTTCAATGAGCTTGATCATTGCTTTTACTTTGGCATCCATACCTGTTAAAAACGTGTTTATGCTCATTGAGAAGATGTCCCACAAATTGTAAAATTGCAAAATGAAAATATACATAAGCCATCAGTTAAATTTCTTACTAGAAGCAAACCAATGGACAGTCACCATAGCTCTAATGTCTCTCACAAATTATAGCAATTAGGAGTCTAAGCTATGAATTTCATCACCTAAGCTACAAATTTTCATCATGCACAATCAGAGGGTAGAAATTCTACGAACTATCCACATCTATATCTACATTAAAAAACAAAATGTACACACTTCCTGAGAAACTAGTGTGGAAAAATATTTTAGGGACTGTGAGCCTAGAGTTACTTAACAACAAAAGGACAGTTTTGGTTTCATGGCAAGTTTGAAGAACATAGTACAAAAGTAAAGGCACACACGAGATAAGCATAGTTATAAGACACAGGTTTTACTGCGCCATAAGTGTATTTTATGCACAATATTTAAATCTGCTGTTTTAAAATGAAGTTTTTTTAATTAAAAAAAAAAAGCCTCTGCATTTCAGGATAATTTTGAGCTAGCATGCATGCATCAGTATCACAACTTGTTGGAATCCACCATATGCTGTTAGACTGTCACAGTTTTCAGATTGATACTTGATAATAAGTTATAAATTCTCTATAAAAATAAGAATCCTGGACTGAGGAACCTCATGCAAGGAAAATTTTAGCAATTGAGCTGATCAGGTTGGAATAGCTAAAAGATGATCAATTAAGAATTTTCCAGTTTTAAACAAATAACATATGACTGCTCACAGGGTGATAACGTAAAGAGTTTATCTCGGACCATCAATTACCAAGGCCCTAGGTTCAGCTTAAACTATTTTTTCACTTCCCTAAATATGATAATACCATCATCCATTGAGTGTTGGATCCCTTATTCAGCTATAAGCTTTTAAGCTTCAATGACCGACAATTACATACTGCTAAATCTGCTTAAGGTCAAGTCAGAAACAGTAGATGACAACAAAATTTCATTTATGGGTTTTCTTCACTTAAGTGACCAACTATCAATTTCACAGTCAAGCCAGCATAATGGCATCAATATAGAGCTCTTAACTAAATTCAGCAGTCAAGTCTTTACAAGACCTATTCTTTCTAATACCTTGGTATCCCATGTAATCTTTTAACTTCTACACCCATGACACTCCTTAACCATTCATTAGATAGTGGACATATGCATTAAATAAAGCAATTGTCAAGATTATTCACCAAGTCTAAGAAGAAAATAGACCTGTAAGATTTTCCTGAAGCCATTTCGAATTCTTCGGGCTAATGTGGCTATCCCACCACCAAGAATACAATCGCCTGGATTCAGAATGTAATAACGTTGCCATGATCCCAACCAAGAACAATAAAGCAACTGGTATGGACTTTGCAAAAGTCTGGTCCTTGCACCAGAAATAAAAACCCAAGTAATGGATCCAGCCAGACTACTGATGTAGTTTCTTCCAATTACCCAATTAAACACTAATGGAACCTGCCAGATCTTTGCTTCACCTCTTGAACCTATACAACACAAGTTCATCAAGAACTATCAAATTAAATAAAATATCAAGAATATGTCCTTCAACAACAGTAATTTAGTATGCAGGCTACCTATTCAATTGTCCAACACTCAATAATTCTCCAGCCAAGCGAACCACCTTGCTTCAGTAAACTTCAAAATTCATAAACCGAATAAAAATGAAATCAGATATTCAAACCTGTAAATCGCAAAAAATTAGTGAAGATATGGCTCCAAAAAAAAGGTGAAGAAATAAAAAAAATTAAAAAAAGGAGAAACCAGCAGGCTGTAAACTCAAAATACAAGCTTGCACGCTTTTGATCTCCCAAAGTCTAGGATGTGAGAACCAATAATATGCCGCATTAAAAAATGATTGAGAAATATGACCTCATAGAAGTCCTTTTGCAACTTATTAACAATAAGGAACAGACCAATGACTGAAACCAATAAAAAGCTAATGAAATCAAAATCTACCGTTGAGTAAGACAACCTTGGAGCAATTGCTCTCAAGGAGCACCTAGGGGAAAAAAAACCAATCTTGAAGGAAACAAAAGACTATGAACCTACTGAGATAGCAATGACAGTTCACATGAACACAAAAATAATAAATGATCTTTAGGCGCAATACTGAAATAACAATGGATTTTGATCTGCAAGAAGAGACAACCACCCAAAAGAACACCAAAACAGAAACTTTAAACCAATGGGTATCAACAAAGCTGAAAAAAATTATATCTTTATGGCCATTAGAGATCAAACACATACCAAAATGATGAAACCCAGTAATGGGTAGTGATCACCGATCAGCAGCTGCGATTTGCTAAACCACCAGCTGGACATGATCCAAGTCATCCATTTTCTCTCTCTAACTTACAAAAAACAGAATCTCCTCTCTCTACAATGAGTCGTCTGCAATATATCTGCTAATTAGGCAGAGAGAATGTAATAAAAAGTGACAGAATGAGAAGAAGGACAAGTTCAAAAACTTTTGGTATAATAGAAGGAGAATAGAACAAGTATGTGAATTATCAAGTGTGTACGCGATTAAGAGTGGATTAGACCTGATACTTGTCAGTATGAATTGCAGTTATGATTTGATTAATGTTGGGAGATACTGATAAACGGTCACATTCTTCAGTTTTTTCTTTGCTATCTGTCGTTATCTTTTATCAGGAACGAGATGGGGATTGCTAAAGTACTATGAAAATAAAACTCATTAGTCAAATGACTAATATGCCATTGCTTAAGATCTCAATAATGTTCTTTCTTGGCTTGTGTAATCTGACTCTTTTCCTCTCCTTTTTTTGTTTTTTTTTTTACATTTATTTTTCTCTTGAAAACAAAAAGTGGCATTCAAGTGTTTGAAATTTTGGTGCTTTCCACTTAACATAATCCTATTCTTTGTCAACATTATTTTTCTTGGTAATTAGTTCTTATGAATTATACACAATGACAAAACAATCTGATAGCATAGAAATATAAAGGTTGTGGGATAATTCTATAGGCAAGACACTCATGTAATGTAGACTAGAGGACAGAATTATCAATTGAAAATTTGGTGGTTATCAATTTTATATTTATGTATCTAAAATAAAGTTCAAAAAAGAATGAGTTTAATAAATTTTTTGCCAATCTTTGCTAAAAGGTTATATAACTAATCATTTAGATAGTTAAATTTGAATTATTATAGATTTTTTTTATATTTTTTGTACTTTTTTGATGTGAGATTTTAACTTTTAACACTTTTTGTTTGACAATTACTCAGTTAACCACTTGAAATTGAATACAACAATAATATCAGAAGAAAAATTGGATGATAAATAGAAATCGGGTCAATTTTGTTTTTATACATGTTAGAAATTAAATTGAAATAGTGAAAGTGACAGAAATTGCTAGAGATTAAGTCTAAGAAAAAATGAGTTTAATGAGTTTGAGTCAACCATTATTAAAAGATTTGAATTAACCATTTAAGTAGTTAAATCTAAATCATTATATACTCTTTATATTTTATGTACTTTTTTAATGTGAAATTTTAACGCTTAAAAGTAAAGACGAGAACTTTTAATTTTAAAATGAATTTTGCTTTTCAAGATGTACAGTTTAAAAATATAAATGATTTAAATATTATTAATCATATTTATCAAAATTATAAGATCATTTTAATTTTTTTCTGAAACATAATATATGGAAGGATAATGGAATATATAGAGAGAGAGTAAAAGTATAGTGAGAAATTATTTAATTGTTAATTTTATTTAATTAATTAAAATAAATAAGCTACAAATAGAGTGGACTCTCCCACTTAATTAATTTTATTGTGGCGTAAAATACCAAATGCTATTTGGGCAAGTTGTTGACCATTGACTTCAGTGGTCTTAATAGATGAGATGGGGATGCGATTTCCAGCACATTGAATTCCACGCACCAACCATCATATTATATAGTACAAAACAGATTGTTATTGACGGATTGATTCTGATTCCATGCGTTTATACAAATTTTCATTTTCCCTTTTTTAATTGCAATTTCTGCAAAGTTATAACCCAACAAAAAGAGAAATGTTTCACTTAATTATTAGCAAGCCATCACATGGCATCTAATAATAATATAAAAAAAATTGTGAAAAAAGATCAAGCAGCCGAAAGGAAATCATATTAAATTCGTGATTATTACTAGCTGAGTATTCAATTGATTCGTTTTGGTTGATTTGATTTTATTAAAATTAAATAAGTTAAATTTTATATTTCAAAAATAGAATTAAATCAAAATTTTTAAAAAATTAAACTAAACAAAATAAATAAAACTAACTTTATATGCTTACAAACTAAATCAAATTGAATGTATAAAATTTTAGTTAGATTCTATTTGATTAATTAAATTACATATATTTTAAATTGATTTAGTTCAAATTAATTTGATTTATTAATAATTCGATTTATTTAAATTTTTATATAAAATTGACCCTAATTGACTAAAAAAATTGATTTGATTGATTTTTTTTATTTGATCAGATTTTTACTCACCACTAATCGTTACTACTGGTTTTGAACAAATTTCAAATAATTTTCTGAATGATTATATTTTTCTTTTTGCGTGTCCAGTGTGTTAGTTTTCTCACTTATAGGGATTTTTATTTTGCATAAGAAATATTGAAGTTTGACATGTATTTCATGATATGACATGGGATTAATTATCCTCTTAAGGACACTTTTCTCCTATTTATTATTGGCTAATTAAGGTAGAAACGAAGATTAATAGTTTGAAAGGTGGGCCAGTTTGTAAGGTGGTGCAATCTCTGTCATCACTCGATTGGAAAAATATGAAGGTATAGTCCATATAGTTCCTTCAAAGTTTCTCTATTTGGAAGAGGAGGCGGCTCCGTTAAGCATTAGTAGACGCTGACACTATTTGTTTTAAATCGAAAAATTAAATTGAATTATGCTAATTAAAATTTTTAATTTAGTTTATTCGATAATTTAATTCAGTTCGATTTAAAGATATAAAAAAAATTCAATTTTTAACTTTTGAAATTTTAATTAACTGAACTAAACAGAAATTTAATTTAAATTATGTCGTTTTATGTTAGTAAACAAAGAAAACCTAAATTTCTTGAATCTTCTTTCCTTACTCTTCATTTCATGTTGTTCCTTCCTCCTACCTATCCACCTCCCTCACCCTCTCTCCTCTCGGCTTCATGTCATTCCTCTCCAAGCCAACCTCACCCTGGATTCTCTATCTGATTCACGTCGCCTCATCCTCATCATCGCACCTCTCTCATCTCTCCTCACACGGTGCAAGTCACACGTCTCATCTCTGCCAAGCCAACCAATTGAGTCGCACCTCTTTGCCAAGCTAAGTCAATCACCGCGAATCACATCTCTCCCATCGTAATAGCTCCTTGTCCTTGTCACATCGCAACAGCTCCCTTATCCACATCATAGTAGCCTCTTTCAACAACTTATGTGCCAAATGAAGTTTTCTAGTGATCAATTCGACAAAAAAAAGGAGTGGATGAGTTAATGTACATAAATTGAATTGATTTTGACAAAACAAGTATGATAAATTGGAGTATTAAAACTGAGATTTGTGAATGAGTTGTAATATGTCTTGTTTGTGAAATCAGTGCTAAATTTGCACTTTATACTCCATCCCTATCTTTAAAAATCCGCATGTTCACAATTTGTTTGGATTGAGTTGTCTTAGAATCCAAGAGTTCATATTGCATTGTTCATTAGGAGTGTGGATGTCGTTGGATTTGATAAAATTTAATTCAAATTCATGATATTTTATTTTCTGATTGTGTGAATAAAAGTAATTTCTTTGTTATTTGGCTAAATAATCCACAACAATTTGGCTATACTGACCTGATTGAACTAAAATCAAGTTAGTGATTTTCGTAATACAAAATTATTTTTAAGATATGTACAAATAGATACACTTGAATTTTGTATGTGTAATCAAAATATTTCTTTTTGATTGTGATTAAATGTGTAAATGCTTGCTGATTTGCAAAAATACCGAGATTCACAACATGTAAAAAATTGTTTTATTGTTGAGATTTAATAATATAAAGAAAGCTCGATGAAATTGCATTTGATAAGAAATCCAACAATATTAGGTCTTTAATAACTCTAAACCGAAAAATCGAATTGAATTAAATCGAATATTTTAATTTAGTTCGGTTCGATACTATATATGATTCAATTTGTAAAATATGCAATTCGATAATTCGATTTTTTCAATTCGGTTCGGTTTAAACTGAATACCCATGTCATGGCCTCTTCCTTTGTTGTGGAATAAGGGTAATATTTCACCCACCAAATTCACCTAATAAATTTCTAGGTGAATAGAGAATGAAAGATTGTACTGTAAAACCACACTATAGTCGATTCCCAGGAAAGATTAGAGGGGTCACAAGTGGTCCCACTTAAAACTCAATCTCCTTAGACAAAATCATCATAATAGTAATTTAACAGCACAATATATCACTACAACTATACCCTACAAAATAGCTATTGAAAATAAAGACAAAATAAGAACACCAGAACTTAACGATGTTCGGCCAATTATGCCTACGTTCTCGGACACTACCAAAATTATATTTCACTAAGAAAAGGACTACAAAGTGAAATATTACAAAAGAGAGAGAAATATTGAAAATTGTCTAAGAGATGAGTAGACAATTTTTTGGGATTATTAAACTAAAGGAATTAAGGCTCTATTTATAACAAAACAATCTCTCACCCTTTTAGTCTATTTCCGATGTGGGATATGACTCTATTTATAACAAAAAAAATTTTCTTTCCTTTGTTATTTCCCCGATGTGGGATATCAAATGAGCCACCATAATTCAACACTATCAACACATTGTATACCTTCAGCTATGTCTGATGATTGAGAGTTAAAGGCTCGAGAGAAAGACATCAATGAAATGTAGAATCTTGCTGCCATCTTAGTAGTCCAATCATCAACTCTTGCATGTTCGCTGTGAAATTCACAACTAAGACTTAGATTTGTGAAATATTCAGGGATTTCC
>CATIWR010117514.1:0-28205 GCA_949677035.1 Omphalea diandra | reverse complement strand
TTGTGAGACTAAGTAGTTACTCTCTAGGACTTTTGATATGCAAGATCTTGGAGAAGCATTTTTGTCTTGGGTATTGAGATTCGTTATGATCGGTCTCGTCATTTATTGGGTCTTTCTCAAAGGACCTATGTTGATCATGTACTTAGTAGATTCAATATGCAATCTTGCAAAGGTGGAGATACTCCTATAGTGAAGGAGATAAATTTAGTAAGGAGCAATACCCTAAAAGTGATATAGAGAAACAAACTATGAATAATATTCCTTATGCAAGTGCAGTTGACAGCTTGATGTACGCCCAGGTGTGTACAAGACTAGAAATTGCATATGTTGTTAGTGTTTTTGGTTGATATCTTTATAATCCTAGGTGGGATCATTAGGTAGCTGCTACATAATGGGATACTTACAAAAGACAAAGGATTATATGTTAGTTTAAAGGCGAGTGGATGATCTTGAAGTAGTGGAGTATTCAGACTCTGATTTTGTAGGCTATCAAGATAATATGAGATCCACTTCGGGTTATATTTTTATGTTTATCGGTGGTGTTGTTTCATGGAAGAGTGTTAAACAAACACTTATAGCTTCTTCTACTATGCAAGCTAAGTTTGTTGCTTATTATGTTGCTAGTACACAAGCTATATGGTTGAAGAATTTTATTTCTAGGTTGCATGTGGTTGATTCTATTGCTAGGCCACTTCGAATATATTATGATAATAATGTTGTTGTGTTCTTGTCTAAGAATAATAAAAGTTCGAGTGATTCTAAGCATATAAAGATTAAATATCTAATAGTCAGAGACTTAGTAAAGAAAGAATATATTGAGATTTGGCACGTTAGTACTGATTTGATGTTAGTTGATCCTCTAACCAAATGACTTAGACCCATAATTTTCAAAAAACATGTTAATGATATGGGTGTTGTAGAGTCTTTTGATGTGTTTGGTTAGTGAAAGTTTTATGCTTGTAATTGAACATCTAACTTAAATAATTTTGCTACATTGCTTATTCGTATATATTTATATGAGTTGAGTAATTTGTGGTTATTTGTTATGAATATATGTGCATTCAATATATATATAACATGCTATGAGTTATACATGATGTGTTTAAGATTAGTGTAATTATCTTAAGTTATATTAATTAGTTTCCAATTGTGCTTCTAGAAACAAAGGTTAAAGCATATATTGTGTACATTTCCAAAATGGAAACAAAAACCTTATCATGAAACCTTGTGAATTTCTCTTGCTTGTTTGAGTATGTGTAAAAGAAAAATATTTGGAGGACTGACAAAGAAAATAGTGCATTGATAACATGTGAGTGCTATTTTCTTGCTACACTGTCATATTAGAATTCAAGTCGGTTAAGTTGTCAATATTTGTGACTGTGGATTGATACTATGTCAATAAGGGGCATAATTACTGTCATGATCCGATATTAATAATTTAATGTGGACAAGATTATATTTAAGCTGTCATTTTATCAATAAATTATATGTTTTCTAAAATTTTGTGGCCACATTTGAGTTTAAAGTGTTCAGTTCGAGAGTTGTTTTCAAAATATTTTTTATAGAACATGAAAATGTCATAATTAATATTGTCCAAGTGGGAGAATGTTGAAAATTTTTTTTGGTATGCTAATATTGATTATTGGTTTGTTTTATTTTTTTTATAAAATAGACTAAATAATATAGTTTATTGATTAGTGAGTAAACTCAATTAAATTGTGATCAAATGAGTTATGGGCTTATGACACCTTTTAGTGGGCCGATATGGAAGACGGTCTATGTAAGCTTAATTTAACATGAATATGTGATGAATTGTTAAATTTATTATAAATAGACTAAGTCATCTCTTCTGCCTTCTAATTCTAACCCTTCTTGCTACATCCATTAGCAGCCGTCTTGAAAGAAGGTCAAGGAAAGAAAGACTTAACTTTTGATTTCGTTCTTCTGATCTATTATCTTAGTGTTTAATTACAGCGGTTGTAACTATGACTTAAAATAATTTTGGATCTAATGCGCAAACAAATATGAAATTCGTGTCTCTTTTACTATTGATTGATGTTCTAAATTTATGTGCTAAATCCTAAATAAGTTTTACAAATTAATCCAAACGATTTGATTAATGATGTGTAATACCTCAGCTACTAGATGCTTCTCTTTGACTTATAATTAGAAGATTGGGCGAAGAGTAAAAAAATTCGTAACCTTTCTATTCAATCCTTGGATCCACTGAGAATCAAAATGAATTATGGTGCCTCAAGAATAAAAAATTTGAGAAGCCAAATAGCTTGAAAAACAAAAGAAAAATTTATTGACAACGAAAATTTTGAATATAAATCGTGCAAACATAAAATTTAGAGTTAATGAAATTTGTTGTGGACAGATGTGTTTAATATTTGGCTAGTTGCTTGTACTTTATACTTGATTTTCTATTTATAAACTTTTTAGGAAAATTGTAGATTTTCACATGTTATAATGCTTCAGCATTTTAAATACTAAACTTCTCTTTTCTTTGGACTTCCAACTAATGGACTTGATTTAATTAAATCTAATGAACTATCCATAATTAAATTATGATGTCAATACTTTAATTTTTAAAATATTTTAAAACTTAACAAATTTAACTTATTTTTTAAATAATTATTATGGTATATTCATCTAGAAACTCACAAAAGTATTTGATTTTTTATCTATAATTCATAAAGTTATTTAAAATTCATTTTATATATAACTAGATCCAATTGGGATGAAAATTTGCAAATAACCCAAACTTGCCGAAGTTTCACAATAATTATTTGAACTTTCACATTCACAAAAGTTTTTTTTTTTATCTATTAGTGATTTAATGGGCTGAAACAGTATTATGAACTACACAACAGGTGATAACTCTCCATTTTCAATAGCTCTCACCATAACGACAGATAAAGGAATTTAAACTCAAGATTTTCACTCCTTAAACGTATATTTCATTGTCAAAATATGCCTACACGTGTATTCACAAAAATGGTGTTCTTGAACTCTAATCTCACAATAATTATGAAAAAATGCTAAATATCTTAAACATTGATTCACTTTTTCTATGGGACTCACTAATTTATTATCCATACAATAACTTTTTTTAACCATGAAATTTTATCATAAATATATATTTGGCATTTAAACAATTCAACTCTAATTTTCCTTTTCTTTTACTTTGAAACATTTTGACTCAATTTCTCTTCTAATGAGAACTAGATATTTAGTTGCTCTATATCTTAATTAATTTTTATTGGGATTTTTCATTTGTCTCAATCCTTAGCATTGACATTGATGAGATATGCTTCTTGTCCCTTTTTTTTTTGTGGGTTTGCCCTTTCTTAGAGATTTGTAGTAATTATGTTTTTGCTTTTGAAAAGCAATCAACTCTCATTACTTAATCAACCAATAAATTAAATATAGTATTATAGAAACCTTATTTTGAAAAATTTTAGATACGTTATTAAACTTGAATTTAAAATAATATAATTTAAATTGACCTTATACAACCATTTATCACCTTCATGCTTACAATAAGTTAATGAGAAATAAAATAGATATATAATATAACATAATACTCATCTAACATAATACTATATTGATAGTTTAATAGTTAGTCAATTAGCTATTTTAGACGTAGGAAAGTTTATCTATACCCATTTACCCACTCATATCCACTCTTTAAAACTAGGATGTGAGTAGTAAATAGGTTAGTTATATTTTTAATGGGTATTAAATGAATTATAATCCATTTAATCTTATTCAAATATGGATGAATATATGTTGGATAAAAATACTCATTTATCTAACACTTTTTTTTCTCACACTAGCTTTTAACAACTTTTATGTGTTATACAGTAGAAATAAACATATATATCACTAAAAATAAATATTATATTATTTTTATTTATGTAAATATGTCAAAAAATCAATTTTATCAATAAAATGAATTTATTTTAATAATAATTTAATAAAATAAGGACAAAACTTTATAGTGATCAATTCATGCAGAAATGAAGAAAATGTAAAAAAAAATGTCATTAAACTGATTTGAAAAATTTTAAAAATAAAAATATATTTATAATATTTAAAAATACAAAATATTTTTAAAATCAATTCATAATTAATCTAATCCATCAGTAATTTCGTTCCAGATTTTATCAAGGTAACATCAAATGGAGCTTCTTTTGCGCAAACCAATTTAGCACCTGGATTGTTACAATAATGTGCTGGGTATTAAAGTACCATATATTTTTTTATTTTTAATATAAACTTCTATTAGGCATATTGATGAAAGAATTATTGTAATGATTACAAAATATCATAATTGACCTTTACTAATTACTTACCCTAAATATTTCAATCCAAATTTCATTTTTCTATTGATTATAATGCATCACTGTTTTTTCACTCTTCTCCTCCCTCTGCAAATCCTTTACCTTCGTTGTTGCCTTTCGATGGGGTGCAGATTTTATTCTATGCTATAACTTTTGCTTGGAAAGGAAATGATGGATGTAATATTATTTAATTTAATAATAATACTGGTGATTGGATACTGAATTTTATAGAATATAATAGAGTTGGTGTGGGTTGTAATGTGAGAAAACAATAACACAAAACAGAATTTCATTTTTAGATAATATAATTATGGAAATTAGTAATAATTATTAAAAAATTACTCTTTTCATTTTTTTATCTAACATTAAAGTTATATAAAATAACTATATAAGAATTAAGTAATTTTAATTATAAAAATAATAGATATTTATTATTTTATTAATTTTCTCACAAAAATAAATAAATAATTAGAAATAATTAATATTTTAAATTTTAAATGATAAATAAAAATTTAAAAAATAAAAAGGAATATATTTAATTAGGTTAAAATATTTCGTTTAAAACAATTTAAATTTTAATTCGATAAATAGATGAATATAGATTAAAATGAGTTAAACGAGCACGAGCACTCATACAAGTATTAAATAGATCATAACGGATAACAAGGTTTTTTGTTACTCTACCCATTTTAACCCTACTCATACCTATCCTAACTCACCTCTTCATCACTTCTATACGCCTTATTACAATGCAATGCAAGTTGTTGCTAGATATAAAAATAAAACCCAAGAAATCAACCTTATAAAGTCACAATTTCACTTATATATTGAGAAATTTATGGAATTTTTATGGAGTTTGCCATAACAGCTTCTGTCCATAAACAAATTTTTACTTTTGTTTCATGAAAAATATTTTTTGTATTTTTTTCTCTATTTGATATATTAAAAAAATTGATCAACAAAAAATATTTTTTTAGTCAAAGTAAAAACTAAGTCATTTTTCATAAAAATGACTTTCCTTTTGAAAATGGAAAATCATTTTCAGATTTTGATAAATTCATTCAAATGATAAATAAATAAAATAAACACATATATTTATTATCATTAGTCATCTATGTCTATTATAATATTTATCACTAGTTATTGTCGACCGATAATAGTATCCGGTAATAAGTAGGATATCCACAAAAAAAAGAATTTAATATATTTTTTCTTATAGTAATATTAAATAATATAAATGTACAATGTTTATGGTTTAAATTTTGTTATAATTTCACAAATCAAAAGAAAAATTAATATTTTTTGTAGTGTATTTCAAATATCAAAAAGTATGTTATTCAAAAAATATTTTTCTCATGAATTTTTTTCATAAATTATTTTCTGCAAGAGAAACGATGCTGTCGCCCTTTATGCGTTCCTTCTCATATTGGGATGTCCTATCCACAAGACTAAGTTAGGATCAAGAAAGTGGCATTATAAAAGAAAATAAGATAAGAAGGTAATGTCTAACTTTGACCCACTTACTCTTTGCTAGTGAAACAATCATTCTTTGGAAAGCCTATAACATTGAAGCTTTTCCTTATCTAGGTAATTTTGCAAGAAAATTGTGATTCATCAAGACATGAAATAAAATGTCATAAGTCCTATAATTCATTCAACAAGAACACATTTTCCACTTTAAAGCAATACCTAGCCTTTATCCTCCATATTAAAGAAGCTTATTCTTTGTAAAAATATTTGAATCTTCCCAAATCTATAGGAAGCTCAAAAGCCAATTTCTTTCCTTTATTTTTTAAAAAGATTTAAACATAAACTTCAATTTTGGAAAAAAGCAACTCTATCAAAAATCTACGAAAGAAGTTATAATTAAAGCAATTGATAACACTCGAACCAAGCCCACAAGAAAAGGTGAGAAAAAGACGTATTAACTCTAGCAGAGTCAAATGTGGTAAGCACCTAGCAGGAAGATTCAAAGATTTAGGATTCTCTTGAACCATTTCCATTCTTCAAAGAATTTGTTTTTAAGAATCTGTTACTATTCCAAATTTTTGGGACGATTCAATTCAGTTACTTGACAAAATCGACGCAGTTTGATTTCGTTCTTCAGTTCTTTTAATACAATTCGATTTGATTTAATATGGTTCATGTATTCAGTATTTCTAACTTTTAATTATCAATTTTTTATATTACTAAAAAATATTTAATTGTATCACTTTTTTAAAGATAACACCCGAACCAAGCCCATAAGAAAAGGTGAGAAATAGACGTTTTAATTCTGGTAGAGTCAAACGTGGTAAGCACATAGTAGGACGATTCAGAGATTTATGATTCTTTTGAACCATTTCCATTCTTTAAAGAATTCGTTTTTAAGAATATGTGACTATCCCAAATTTTTGGGACAGTTCAATTCAATTACTTGACAACATCGACGCAATTTGATTATGTTCTTCAGTTCTTTTAATACAATTCGATTCGATTTAATATGGTTCATGTATTCGGTATTTTTAGCTTTTAATTATCAGTTTTTCATATCACTAAAAATATTTAAGTGTATCACTATTTTAAAATTAATAAAAATTAAATATTTTAGATTATTATATTTATATACTAATTGAAATTGAGAAGTTCAATTTTAATAAATTGATTAGTTTAGTTAGTATAAATTCTATATTTTTATGTCAACTATTAATAATAATTACTTAAAATATTTTATTCAACATTTCAATCAAAAGAAAGAAAATTATAATAAATAAATAAAATTATTGATAATTATCATTATATAATTTACTTGGATAAACCATTCAAATAATTAAATGAAATTGATAAGTTTAAATTTTAAATTAAAAATTGATTTATATATATATATAAGTCGGGATAATTTTGATTTAGTTCTCGGTTTGGAGATACATGAAGAATTGAAATCATTCCATTTATTTTATTCAAAATGATTTGGTTCAATGTTTTACTATATAATCGAGGTTTTTTTATTCAAAATCGATTCAATTCAGTTTTTCAATTTGGTTTAAAATTATCTACGTCCCCTGCAACCCTAAAACATATCTATTTGAACCAAGCCATGTCAAAGGCCAATACACACCTAAGTTTCAATCCTACAAAATCGAACGTCAGCACCTAAGGGTCATACTTGCACATCTCATTTATAGTCGTGATTAACCTTTGGACAAGGGCAAATATCATACTTGAATTATCGTGCTTTCCATAGATTTTTACATAGTTAACCTCACTGTAAACAAACATTTATTATATGTAACATTTTCAAAAATAATTGATCAAATCGATAAAATTAAAAATCAAATCAATAATCAATTCAATTAAATTAGGATTAGTTTTCAATATTATTTTTATATTATTAATTATTATAAACATATTTGTATATTTGTATATTATTTTAATTTTTACTGCTATTTTAATAAAATTTTTAAATTTTATTTATTATTAAACTAATTTAATCGTATCATCCGAAACTACACCAATTTTGTGCTTTTAACCAGTAAAAAACCCTAAAACCTAAAATCTTTACTCTTGCATTAACTGAGCATAGTTCAAATTAATAGCATCCATTGCAAACCTTCTCTTTGCTCAAAGAACCAAATTAAAGTAGAAGAAGATCATAAAGAAGAAAAGTTAGCAAGAACTAGGAAAAAACGCTTATAAGAGATGAAGAAGATAAAAGGTTTGCAACAATCAAGTTGAAAAATGTGCAAGAATTAAAGAAAATAAAGAGCTTTTGAAGAGATAAAAAGTTTGCAAAAGCTAAGTTGGAAAACGTACAAAAATTGAAGAAAATAAAGAGTTTTGAAGAAGATGAAAGGTTTGCAAAAACCAAGTTTAAAAATGTTTAGAGGAAGAGAACAACTTGCCAAAGTTACAAAAGGAATTAATTATATTGTTGACACTTGTTAGATTATGGGATGATATTAGTTGGTTCCATTCAAATTTCAACAAAAAAAAATATTTTTTCTACAAAATCCATCTCCATTACTAAATGCTTTATTAAATCTAATTGATCAAACAAAAAACAATACAATTAATGTTACATTAATTGTATTATTTTTTATTTGAAATTTAAAATTTTTTGAATATGAAAATTAATATATGACGATGGGTAATAATTCTATATATTTTTATTATTTATGATTTTTTAGATTTTTAGCATTTTTTATTTCTTATTTAAATATAAATTTGTAAAAAATATTTTAAATATTGGTTGAACTGAACCGGTCGAACGATTTAACTGAAAATCAGTCGCAGTACTAGTTTGATGACCAGTCGATTTTAAAAACATTGATGAATACTGCCATTGCAAGCCTCCAAGTAAGTGTCTATACTAAAATACTCATGACAATAATCTTCAATGTTGGTTCTCTTATAAGTAATGCATTTCATACTATGCTCAAATGGGAAACTATTAATGTCACCCCATTTATAGTTACACTTTCTTTCAGCTAAGTTAACAACATATTTTACTCACTCATCCTTCACTTCTACTCCATATTTCTCCCTAGCAATGTGTACACTTATTCTTTTCCCTCACCAATATATTTAATGTCTTCCTTACACCTAGTGTCACCTTCCAACCTAAGTGCTTATTTAGCATATCTTTTCATGCATCCTAACTATGATTTTTTGTGTCAAAACTTCCAATATGTTCATAATAGGCATTCTTTTAATTTTCATCACCCAATTATTAAAGCTTCTAGTCATGTTGTTGGTGTTGGGTTACTTTTTCACTAAGACCAAAATGAATGTCTAGCCCAATAATTGAGATTAATATCCATAGGATACTTGTATAGTTTCTCTTCATCCATTTTCTTCATCTCTCTCCTTACGTTCTAAAAAGATGTCCATCGATAGCTTTAAAGTTGCCTAAAATTTTATACTCAAACTCAATCCTGAGAACTTTTTATAAAGGTTATGAAAATATCCCTAGCACAAAATCTATGGCAAGCCCTTGAAAATACTATTCTAATAGCATTAACCAATCCTTACAAGCAATAAATTACATTAATACATTAATCTCTACAAGCAATAAATTACATTAATAATATTAAGTAAAAAAAAAGAATTACCTTTTGCTTATTTGACCAATGTCAATGGCTTATTGTTAATTCCCCCTTTTAGTGTAGCCATAAACAAGATCATAGAAGTATTTCCATATTTCGTGGCATTTAGACTTAACTCCAACCCACGCTAATGGAAAAACTCCTTTCTTACCATTAAGGGAGATTGATACTAATATGACACCACAATATGTGCATTTTGGATAACACCTGTCAAGTCTTGCAAATGGTCTATAACCTTTCTTGAAGCCATCTACCAACCCCTTATAACACATAATAGACTTGAATACTATAGGGTCATCTAGATCATTTTTGTCCTCAAGCTAAAACTTTGCAACAAACCTAAGGTTTGTTTTAAGAACATGTTTCATACATAAGTGAAGCTTCCTGTAACTATCTTTGTATAAGCCTTTGTTTTGTATTTGGCCTATGCTCTAGCTCTATACAGTTGCCAAAAGGGCACCTTAACTCTTACTTATATCTCAGCTCTTTGGCCATGAGAGAAAAAGATATGTTAGGGTTAACCTCTAAGAACTCTATTAATTTTATATCTATCTACCTAGTTGTAGCATTTTGATTTTTATTGCTACAAGATCTAAGGCCTTCATTTTGCATTTTCATGCATACTCTAACCCTATATAGTTGCCATAAAGGCACCTCAACCCACTGGTTATCTCTCAACTCCTTAGCTATAAGAGCAAGGATGTGAGAGTTCACCTCCAAGAACTCCATTAATTTTGCAACTACCACCTGGTTATAACATTTTGGTTTTTACTGTTATAAGGTTTGACACATGTATGATCATTTTGATCATTCTTTGACATCTTAACTATAAAGTTTCTTCCATTATCCATTACAAAAGAATGATTTTGGTTTTTGTTGCTACAAGGTTTGACACATGTATGATCATTTTGATCATTCTTTAACATCTTAACTATAAAGTTTCTTCCATTATCGATTATAAAAGTATGGATTGTTAACTAAAGATATTTAATTTGCAAAAAGTTACAACAATATTACTACTATTTTTCCCTTACTAAATCATATCCCTCCCTTTTATAACATAGTCACTTAATATAGCCTTCAAAGCATACATATCATTAAAGACTTATCCCACCTCAAATTCTATATCCCTATTTTCTTTGGTTCTAAACTCATTAGCATATTCATTTCTATGCCTTTATCCCCTCTATCTCTTTATTTTTCTACTCATATTTATATTTGACTCTAAAGAGGAGTGAACATCTTTAGATGCATCACATCCCACATCACTAAGTCCATCATCATTATTCATAATATCAAAAAGGCCATTTTCTAAAACATTTGCACTAGTATCACTTTTATCATTATTGCTCATAGCTTCATTATCACTAGACATATAACCACCATTATTTAACTACTCATTATCATCATTGTTTGAGAATTCATATTGGTCATCACTAAATTCACTAACCTTAACTCTAATCTCTCTCTTGTACCAATTATCCTAACATCAATTCTAACCCTACCAAATGTACCTCTTACTCTTAACATCAATTCTAACCCTAACAAATGTACCTCTTACCTTATTATTACCAATACACCTTTTTGAACTACTTGCTCTACCACTGCCCCAGCTAGATTTTGCCCTTACAAGTACCTTTAGTAGAACCTTTGTATATACCCTTATTTATACCCTTACTTCTCCTTTGCCTTGAGATTCATGTTATGGGTATCAACATTTTCATCAAAATTAGCTTTAGGAGGTACCAAAATTATCCTTTGAATTTACTATGGGAAGCATCATATTTTCCTCAAAATTAGATTCAAATGCACTAAGTTGTCCTTAAAATTAGATTTAGTAGGGAATAACATTGTCCTCAATATTACATTAAGGAGGAACAACATTATCTTCAATATTATCTCGCATTATGTTTTTCCATATAGGATTATATTTTCCACAAGCTCAATAAGTGCATTAGGCATTTGATTTCATGTTTGTTATCATTTACAATCTTATTCCAACTAGAGCTAGTAGGCATACTACTTGTTATAGCTTCTAAACCTAATAAAAATGGGGTCAAATATAGGATTGTGGTTAGGAATTCCACCAGTTGGCTCTATGATGGTCTCATTTTGGTTTTCCTTACACATATTATTATAACACCCGCCATCTTCACCCATATCAATAGTACTGCCATCCTTCCTACCTTTACCTCATGATATATTGCTACTACTCTCCAGCCACTTGTATTGAAAAATATTTTTCAATGATATCTATAAAGATGACATCTTTATCCTTATAATGCTCAAACATTTAAACAACATCATCGTCACTCTCAAATGCCATACCATAACTATAATTTGTATTAGGAAACTAATATTTTATCTTATGAAATGCACCATAACACAAGTCCGCAATATAGTTTAGGCAAAACTTATCTAGGTTTACAAATTGGGCAAAACTATCCTTATCATTGGAATTCAATTCTATAGTGAAAAAGTCAGGGAGCCTCATTTGTAATAAATAATGCACACCATTTTTAATTCAATCTTTTATTCCTGCATTTCTATTACATATTTAACAAATATTCACAAATTCAAACATAACATACCAACATTTTGACATATGCACTTTGTTGTAACTAGTAACCCTAATCCCCAAACCACCCACTAAAAACCCATAATGTCCAAAACTACATGCATTACCATAATCAATCATAAAATTGCAGATGACCAAAAATTTTACCAAATCACACTATAAAAGTAGTTGTTAATCTTAATCCCTAAATCATCCACTAAAAATTATAAAACAATATTACATGCATTAACATAATCAACCATAAACATGAAGATGAACATAAATTTTTAACCAAGTCACACATTAAATATTTATTAACTTTAATCCCCAAATCACCTATTGAAAACCATATTCTCAATATGTTAAGCATTTACATTGCCCTAACAAATAACAACATCAATGTTTGAAAGGGAAAATCATGTAACCATGCGAATAAGAATCACCAACCCTTTCGTTCAAATCTAAGATTGCCAATCCCACCATGAGATCCATCTAAAGTTAACTGATAATGATATTACTTTTCATTTGATGGAAAACGAGGGTGCACTATTATTACAATTCACATAGATGAAGGGAGATCAAGTTGAGAGAAAAATAAATGGGAATGAGAGATTTCACATGCAGTTTAGTTAACTGTTATTGTTTAGAATTAGTGTTGTAAACTGCCAATAGTACTTTCATTATTTTATGTCAAGCTAATGTAAAAAACTCTTAAAAATTGATAAATGAACCTCTTATTCAATGGCGAAAGTGCCAAAATACAGAAAAAAAAACTTAATGTATTTTTAAAAATAGAGAGATAAAATAGTATAGTGTAGCAAAACCTAAAAAAAATAATATTTCAATGAATTCCAAATTATAAAGAAAAATTCATAAAAAAAAACAAGTCATTTTCCCCCATTTTTGGTAAACTAAGTAGTGTGTATACTTAGAGCATCTGTAATGAGGTTGAATGAAGGGTTGAAGTCCTTCATTCAATCCCTTTATTATACCCCACCCATAGTGGGGTGTAATACATTAAACAAGCCATTCTACATGTAATATATATTACACGCAGAATGACACCCAAAGGCTGCCAATTTTGGTAGCCTTTAGGTTTTTTTTTTTTTTTTTTTTTTTTTTTTTTTTTTTAAATTAGGCATTTAATCAAATATTTGGTAAAAGACCTTTTGCAACCTTTTACCAAAATAATTTTACCGTTACTTTCCATTGCAATGGTAACTTTTATTTAATTATTTATTTTTAAAAACTGTGTTTATAAATATTTTACTTATTTCAATTTCTCATTATGTTACTCCATCTTTTTTCTTCAACATTTTCTCAAATTTTATGAAATTTCACCATTTTCTATCAATTCACATAAAAAAAAAATACCTATATATTTTTGGTGTGGAATTAAATAATCAATTTCTTCTTCTTGACAAAATCAAAACCATCAAAATTTTCAAAATTATCCAAATTAACCATATTTTGGTATAGAATAACATATGCAAAATTAAGTGTTGAGTATTTATTTAATATTTAATTATTTTTTTTATAAAATATCAATGTAAAGAGCTAGAAAATATATATTACTTTTTAGAAAATTAATAATTTTTTCACAATATTAAAAAAGTTTGGGAAAGTAAAAATTTTTTTGAAGTTGATAAATTATTTTTCAAAACTAATGATATAATTTTTAGAAAATAAATTTATTTATATATTAGATATGTATTGTATTATTAAAATAAATATGTGATTTAATTATGAATCATATTTTTATACCCTACAATATAATGATGATGAGGAATGAAAATGAGTGATACGTGGATTATGCGCCCAAAAGTGTGCGACTCCGGATACTCTCTTGACCAAGCAAGGTCAACCATACCCTACAAAATAAAGGATACCGCACAACACAAACCAACCATCAAACGCCCAAAGTAATAAACAGTAAACCAAAGCACATACGCAACTGGGGAACTTCATTTCCACTCTCTCTTGGTCCCACCGCCGTCGGAGATCGGCCATGGCTGCTTCCTCCGCTGCAAATGCACCGCTGTCCAACCTTCCATCTTCTCTTCCTAGTAGGCGTTTCGAATTCTCTCCCGATCCCCCGCCGAAACTCTGTCTGAGTCCCGATCAGCACAAGTGCTGCGCAGAAGCTCTCAGATTCTTCAAAGACAAACTTCAAACGCCCGAAAGAATCACTCAAGAATTCGCCCATTTGCAGGTTCCAATACCAAAAAAATAATTTTTTTTCCTCTTCACTTTCATTGTTTTTTCTTTCATTTTGAGGTATTTTTTAAATTTATTCCCTGAATTTGTTGAGCTATTGTTGGTGTTATTAAGAATAAAGATCAGAATCCTGCATTGAATTTTTGTTATTGCTTGTTAAAATTAGTAACTTGGAGGGTTGATTTTGTTATGGTTATCGGATGAGGAATATAGAGCAAGTAGAAGAAAATGTTATTCGCGGGGAAATTCTTTTTTATAATATTTTATGGACCATTAGAGGACAAATAAAGTGGATAAATTCTTAGTGTTTTATCAACTGAAAATGATTGGAAATAGGAAGTCATAATGCATAAATGTTTTATGTAATTCCTTTGTGGTTTGATTTCATTCAGGCTAGTAGGATAACACCAAGTCAGATGGCTAGAAGCTGCAAGGTGGCTCTTGACAGTGTTAATGTGAGCAAAAACCGATATATGGATGTGATACCTTGTAAGCACTAAGTAACAAGTTTTTCATTGCAATTCTTGGAAATGAACACTTCTGATTCTGATTAGCAGTTCTTTTGTATTGATTTCAGTTGACCAAAACCGGGTTGTTCTTAACCCATGCAAGGATTATAGGCCATCTGCCCAGGGATATATTAATGCTAGTTTTGTCAAGGTAAAAATTTACTTGATTCTATGGTTTGATTAATTTTTCGCTGAATAGAAATCTATATGTGGTACTTGAAACAGGTTTTTGCCTGTGAATTTTCAGATGTTCTTCTTTTTTGCAGACTTCTTCATCTGAGAGCATTTCTCAGTTTATAGCCACACAGGGTCCGCTACCACACACCTATGAGGATTTCTGGGAGATGGTAATACAATACCATTGCCCTGTGATTGTGATGCTTACTCAGTTAGTTGACAATTACAAGGTACGTCAATGTGATGAGTTGAATGTATTTTGATTTTGGAATCATTTCTCAATTTGATTTGTAAATGCAGATAGTAAAATGTGGAGATTACTTTCAAGCAGAAGATGGTCCTAGGAATTTTGGGAATATATGTATAGTTACTAAATGGATCAAAACCACTGACACTTCATTAGTGTTGCGCAACTTGGAGGCAGGCTATAAAGAGGCAAGGTTTTTTATTAATCAGGAAAAGTATATCTTATGGTGACATGTGGAATGAAAAACTTTCTAGTGAGATTTGGGGTGACAAGTCAATATGATCATACTGAGGATGCATTTTCTTCTATTATGCTTCTAATTATAAACTAATTGTTCTCTGTGTGCGTATGTGTGTTTGTGTGCAATTTGATAAGTTAACTGATCGTTGCAAACATATCTTTTGGCTGTATAGGTTGTCGCTAGATTAGGTTTAGGAATTAATTTCAAAAACTTTTGTTGCTGTCTAGAATGGTGTTGTAGTTTGGTTTACAAATGAGGTTTAGTTTCTGGAAATTGTGCAATCAGGAGTAATTGAAATTCTGAAAGGAGCTGGAACAGTAAGTGTAGCATTCTTCTAGTGTTAGTTATGAAAGAGTTGGAGGTGGCTGTTCCCATAGATACATCCAGTCCCTCAAAGCTGAATGGATATAAGGTATCATTTCTGAGGTTATCTAGATTACATTTCTAGAGAGAGAGAGAGAGAGAGAGAGAGATTGTATTTCAATCAACTGTTTACTATGGTAGCTTAAGAAGGGAGGATAATAAGTTTTGAGATTTTTATTCTTTCTTAAATATTTTAAATTTGTCCTAAGAACTTGTGTTCTTTACCATAAAGCTTGTGATAATGCCTAAGGATTTTGTTGTAGCTATACTAGATTTGTATTTGAAGCTTAGTATGTGGCTAAGCATTATTGTTGTTAGGAGAATAGTTTTTGGCTGTAAAGGAGATTATAAGCAATGTATAAGCGTAAGTTCTTATGCTTTCCAGAAGTGATTTAAAGGTTCTAAAATAAACTGAAGTTGGAGTTAAGAGAAAATTCAGGTTGGTGGTGAGGTTGGATGATATCTGTTAAATTTTGAGTATCCTTTCTTGAGGAGGATGGTAGGAATAATCATATTATTGAATAACCAATTTTTCTTCTAGGATTCATTTGAGTCTGGGTTAGTATGGAACTAGTCAATACATGTGAGATATGTATCATTTAGATGGTTCAGGATTTTGATTGATTGTGTGTTTGACCCGTCAAAATTGTGGTTTTAAAAAAATTGGAGCAAAGGATGTATGATGGTTGAAAGGCTCTATGATAGGTGGAGATTTGGCGATTCCTGGTAGGTTCCATTGTTGGCGTGTGGCCTATACTGGTGGTCAAAATTTGGCAATTCCTGACTCAAGGCTTTAATTTCTTTTGTTCTTAAAGCTTAAGGATTGGTGCTTTTTTTTAATTATATTTTTAATTCTTGCAATGAGTGATGCAGTCATATGAAATTTGGAGATGCTATGGTGAACATAATGTTTACTTGTGGGATTTTTTTTTTTTTTTTCAGTGTGCAGAAAATTTTCTTAGAAAAAGGAAACAGTTGGAATAAATAAGAATAAGATAGGGAATAGGAAACTGATAGAAAAATAATTTACTAGTTAAAAGTGATGACCATTTTCCTTCAAACAAGGGACTGTTGGTTCATGAAAAATTGAGGCTGTTTTTTGAAATGTTTATCCATAAAAAGGTTATCATGGTAACTAAAAAGTCATGTATCTTATTCATATCACAAATAATTTCAAAATGCAGTTTCTTATACATAATCATAAAATAAGGGATAATAATGTATTAAATCACGAAAATCTTTTGTTAATGAATATGTGTGAAATTTTTTAAATCACAGTTAGCGATAAAAAAAAAAGTTTATGATCTTTTCAATTTCTGGCTAAGAAATGTTTCAAATATCAAAAATTTTCAATCACATGAGAAGAAAAAATGTTAAGCAAATTTTGGGGTTCAAATTACTGTCTAAAGTTAGGAAGCAATGATGTTTAAAACTATTGTTTAAATTTTAAAATCAAAATATAAAGCATTAGAGCAACAATGTATTATAAAATACCAAATGCGTACATTCATGATCTTTTCTTTACCTTCAAAATGATCATTCTAATTTTGTTCACAAAACTAGAATCTAATTTCATTTCTTAATTCATTAAAACATCTCATAACTGAATTGGATACTTAAACCCCTAACACCCACCCAAAAAAAAAAAAAAAAAATCTGAACATGTAAGTTACAGAATATGGAAAAAGTAATATTTGTTAAATTATACAAATGAATATAAAATTGGAGATTTTTAAACTTAATTTAGAAGTAAAAGCAATCTTATTTATCTACTAAAAGAGTTAATTTACAAAATATAAAACTAGAAAATATAATTACATGTGGAAAAAAATCTATAAACTCTTAATGATTAATATATGATTTGAATGGCAAATATTATTGGAAGGGGAATAGGCTAAAATGTTAAAAATTTTTAGGGGCCAAAACAACAAAAATTTATTTAATTGGTTAGTTTGGGTATAATAAACATGGAGTGCATATTTGAAACAAACAATTTAAAAATCTGGGTGGTTTTGGGATAACGTCTATCGGTTCCTGACCACCGTCTTGTTGAATAGAGTACTCCTACATATATACCTGTAAATTATATCCTTATCACATTTCAAAATTGGTTTATTCATCTTGTAATAAATGCAACTTAACCTAAGGAAAGTAGAGGGGAGAAACAAAAATGAAAACCAACAATTGGAAATTGAAATTGTTTTCTATGATTCAGTAGGCCCTAAATCTAACATTTTTTTTCTGTTTTAAAGAAAATAGTGAATAACTATTTTCTTAAAATTTCTTGTCAATTTTGGAAAAAAGAAAACCCATTTTCAAAACTTGGGCCTACACTGAGAGCTTGTACTTTAAGTTTTCAGTCGTCGGAAAGAATTCTCTGATTCTTGTAGGAAGAATTGTTTTTAAAATTATCTAACAAAAATTAATTGGTTAAAAAAATGAAAAATGGAGATGAAAAATGAAAATTTCAAAGTAAATGAATCCTACATTATTTGATGTGGTTATGTCTTTTCTCTCTAAATAATGAAAGCTGTTTACAGTTTTTGTTGTAAAAACTTTTTTCTGTTTTATAAATATTATTGTGAATAATACTACAAGGCCTTGAATGCATATAAATGGAAAGAAAAAAAAAATAGATTAAAAGTGAAATATTTTTCATTGCTTCTCAGTGAATTCATTCATTATGTTATGCAATCTCAAGATTATTGATGATACTTGCTTGTTTAAGGTTTATTCATTTCTTTCTGATTTTCGTATTGGTTTAACAAGATTAATCTCTTTTCACTTGGAAACAGCAAATAAGTTCAATCAAAATATTGAATTGTTGATTCTTTTTGCCTCTGTTATTTTGGTTACAGACAGAGGAGCCACCCATGTCTATTTTGCATCTTCAGTATCCTGAATGGCCTGATCATGGAGTCCCCAAGGATACACTTGCTGTGCGTGAAATCATGAAGAGAATATTCCAAGTACCACTCAATCTTGGCCCAATAGTAGTTCACTGCAGGTTTGTCTAATGTCAGTTGTTTCTTGTGATGCCAATTGCCCAGCTAAACTGGTAATCCATAGATATCTGAGACAACTGTTGCTCTTGTTCAGTGCAGGTATTGGTAGAACTGGAACATACTGCGCTATCCACAATACAATCCAGAGAATCCTTGTTGGAGACATGTCTGCTTTAGATCTTTCTAATACCATAACCATATTTAGGTCCCAAAGAGTGGGGATGGTTCAAACAATGGTATTTTTCTATAACATTTTCTCAAGCTTTATTTTTTTTGAAAAATAATTCATTTACTGGAGTCTCTTAAATTTGTGATAAACTAATCTCAAATGGTTGACCTACTGGCTGCAGAGCTGCTAATAGCATGAAAGGAACAAGTAAAGTGTGGGTTTTGTTGTGAATTATCTCATTTACAATTTGTGGAGAATTACCTGGTAATTGAGTCAAATGTGATGGCCTATTGACTACTGAACAGAGCTCAGGGGGGAAAAAATTTTAAAAGATTCTTTGCATTGTTTGTTTGGGTTGATTGTTAAATGCTCGTAATAAATTTAATCAAATAATGCAATAAACTATCTCGAGTCTTGATAATGATCTTCTCTGAAACTTATTATTTGTTTTATAGCCACATTGATGAGAATAGAAAAGAAAAATTACATAAATATCTCAAGGTTACCATAAATTCCTGCCCCGACACACACACACACACGTGTAAAGCCATTTTTCCTTTGTCCTTTCAAGTTTGTTTTCGGGTTTGAGGGGGATGGTAGGAGTTGTCATTCCCTTTTTTGTTAATAAATTCAGAAGCAAGGCCACTGAATTTTTCATGAGGTGTAGTTTATATCTCCGTTGCCTTCATTGGTGTAAATTTTGTATTTACCCACCCTAAAGTTATGTTGCTGATTTTGTTAAAATTTACTGTATTAGGAGCAATATCTTTTCTGCTATAAAGCTATCATTGATGAATTAGAAGACCTCATCTCAGAGTGCAACAAGTGAAGGACTTCAAAAATGGTATGACTGTTTCTTGCATTTAAATGTGTTTTTTACATATTTATGCTTGATATCATGCAGGTCATAATAATTGGTGACTTCTAGAATTTTATGGTTGTCATTTGTTTCCTCAAATGTTTTTTGTTTTTCATTATACTGGTATGGAGCTGCTGCTGAATAGCTGATACTTCTCATCTCTTTTATGGCTAGATCATTGACCATTGTGTATGATTTGAAACCAATGATGAGTCAAATGTAAAGAACTGTAACTGCTTTCTTGCTTCTCAAATGCAGGAGAAAATGCAAATTGATGATGCTTTCATGTATTTGTTGCTCCTAAAGCAGCTCAAAGCAATTTTGTTGAGATCATTCTCCACAGAAATCCATTCTGTACTTCTTGAATCTTCTGATTTTCTCCATGTTAATGGGACATGCTGGCTGACGTCAACTATCTTGAGATTAAAATTTAATTGAATAATAGGACACTGCCTGGAAACTGTGTAGTTTAGCCGCGCTGCCCCCCTTTTATGCCTGTAGGTACTTCAAATTCTCTGTATGAACAGAGTTGTAGTCGCTGCAGGATCACTTCCGTATTTTTTGAGATTGGATGTCAGATGTTGTCAAATTCATATTTGTATTTATATTTGTTCGATTTGCCGCGTAACATTTTGGAAGTAGTCAATGTCAACAAACAACGTTGAAATGATCATCAATCTTCAACATTAGACTGCACGAGAAGCTTGTCTGGTAGACCAAGTATCTGTTAATAGTCCCATGAGCAATTGCATATTCATCTGCCGGCAACAATTATGGTGAGTTGATTGATGCCATTTGCTTTCATATTTCTCGTAAGCACAAGCGTCTATTCTCCAACTAGTATGGTTCCATTACATGGTTAAAGCAAAATATTAGTTAATTGACTATCCCTCGGAATTTAATGTCATTTAGTTAACAAACAAGATTAATAATTGAGATATTTTATGGTCTATTCATATTAAAATTGAGGTCATACTCATAAAAGATCATGGTTATGGATGCATGACATAATGATATGTATTAAAGTTACAGATTATCGTTGGAACTTGTCAAATAAATTTCAACCAATTATCAATTCAAAAACTCCAAATTAAAAATTTTTGCATGCTGTTTAACGTAACCATTTACTTCATTTAAAATATGTGTAAACGAATTATGTCGTCAGATTTTCTCTCCCTTGTCTTGAGCCTCGACATGAACTAAATTTGAATTGGAATTAGATTTAATGATTTACAAGTTCATGAAATGCCAAGATTGTGAATTTCAATAACTAGGAAAAGAGGTATTAATATTGTTCAAATTAGAATTTTGCAGATTATCTTTTGGGAAAAAAATTAGGATAAAGTCCAAAAAAACACTGTATGGTTCTATTCTTTGCTATTAAGGTCTAATGAGTTTTTTTTTCAACTGATGATAATTTAAATTTAAACATTTACGTGTCAATGCAATTTTATCCAAATTTCAGAAATTGTCAAAATAGGTTAGAATTGTAAAATTGAGTTCAATTTTGGCCAAACTTTAAAATTGTTAAAATAAGTCAAAATTGTGATTAATCCAACTCATGAAATTTTTAAAGTTTGGCTAATGGTAATTTAAAAATTGAGTGCAATTTTTAAAATTAGGGCCAGAATTACACTGACACATAAAAAATTAGATTTAAATTACTATTAAACCTTTTTTTTTTAACAGTTAAACTCTTAACTTCACTTTATTAGAAATAGTGATCTCCATGCTTGATGCTATCAAAATTATTGACGTGTTGTGTCGAATTAGATATTTTTTCCCACTGACTTATACTTGAAATCCCTAAATCAAACTTATTCATTCATAATTGATCAAGCTTTTGGGCAATGATGAAACGTTCAACAAGAAACTCTATGTCAAGATCTGACATACACTCTTCCAATAGTAGCTCTCATGGAAGGAAAGAAATGTAGCAATGTAAATGTGGATTGATTTTGCTATTGAGGATATCATGGAGTATCAAAAATCCAAGTAGAAGGTTTTATGGGAGAATTATTTTAATTTCAAGGAGGTTAAAAGAATTATTTTCATCTCTGAATTACTTGGGTTTAATATTTGAGATAAAATTTTTCATTGTTTTATTTATTATCTTGAGAGAGTTCAACAGGGACCTTTATTTGAAAAACAAAATATTCAATCAATTGAATTAAGTTATAATTATATGTACACCTATTTAATTTCACAACTAAAGTGTAAAATAATTGAATTGTAATAGTGATTATGTTAATAGTTTGATAATCAAGTTCAAAAGTTCATAATTTTAGAATTTAGGGTAGCTCCATTTATTTCAATATTAAATATTTATTATTTACATGTGAGAGGAAAAGAATAAAACGAAAAGTCAGGACAAAAAGAAGTGTATAAAATAAGCAACGTGCCAATAGTGAAAGATAGATAATAGATAGGACTTTTTAAAAAATCGTTTAAATTCAAAATAATTATTTTGACTAATTTAATTTATAAACTTACCTAATTAATTTAATTAAATTGTAAAATAAGAAACTAATAAAGCTTGTAAATCACGAGGTCAAAACAAAATAACAAATAAAAAAAATTTGCAATATTAGTCTTAAACTAGAGAAGAATAGTAAACTAGTTTTAAGCTTATACAAAAAAAAAAAAAAATCATGCCTTAAAATTCATAAACATTACACAAGTAAAATCAGAAGTAAGAATATCAAACTCTCTTATGATATAATATTTTTAACTACTCAAAAGCGGTCTTAAGATTAATTTTTTTAAATCAATTATCTATATGTAATCCTCTAGTATTACGTGAAAATAGCAATTATAGCAAATCATCCTATGGAATTAGCATGAACAAAACCAAAAAAAAAAAAAAAAAGAAAATCATTTATTAAGATAGCATTTTAATTTTTTGATTATCTATTCTTTTTTCTTTTCAAATTGTTCATCTTTAAAACCTAAATGAAGAATTCACACCATAGGATCAGTAATTGGAGAGTTAGTAATAAGAATTTGTATCACTGTTCATGGCTGTTCCTTTTCTTTCAGTAATCGAATATTAACATCCTTTTATCTCTTTATTTGAATCGGAATGATTCTCATTATTTAAAACAATGGACTTCTCATTTTCCTTATTATATCATCATTATCACTTCCTAAACTTCATTTTCTCTTTTCCAACCTAACAGAATTAAATTCAATCGTTATACTTCAATTAAGCCATAACTTTTCATTTAATCAATTCAATCCAAACCATTAAGTTGTAGTTTTCATTTAAAATACAAAAGTCATGCAATGTTTTTTAGGGATTGCATGAGCTTTTTTAGGGTAGAAATGAAAAGCCAAAGAGAGTGATAAAAAGGTATAAAGTGGAATGTAAATGAAATTAATTAACTTCACTTTGTTTAGGAGTTTTTTTTTAAAGAAGGTTAACGGGTGTAAATTACCTAAAATATTTTCATTTCAATCTTTAATCTTTGATTTAAGGATTAAGAAAATTGAATATATATATTTAATCTTTGATTTAAGGATTAACAAAATTGAATAAATAGAAATAAATAGGTGTAAATTTTCAATCCTTTTTACTTTTATTTGTATTATAAAAAACTCATAAACAAGATTAACTCGATAACTTCTATTTGTATTCTATTCTTTAACTTCATTTAATTCACTCTCATGAGATGCTTTAAACACCTTTCTTCCTGAAAACATATGTTATATTCTATTATTTAAAGATTAAACACAAGAAAACTCAAAACAAAGCCAATAGTGAAGTAAATTAGCTATCAATCTATTTTAATGAAAAACCACGTTCCTCAATCCCAAACCAATAGTCCATTGAGTCTTACCTTTTATTTGGATTGAAGTTTTTGAAGAGTTGATAAGAATTTTGAGGTTAAAAAATCTTTACACGTTGTTAGGAAAGTTAATTTTCACAGTAGAATAAAATTTTTGAAATCATTCAAAATCTTCATTTTCTCAACCCACCAATTGATGAGTTGAGAGGCAATATCTTTTTTTTACTTTATTTAATTTTAACTATTTTATGATTTCTATCTTTACTTTATTTTTATAATTTTTATTTAGCTATTTTCTTAAAACTTATATCTAGATAATCTCCATTTTCTCAATCCACCAATTTGATGAGTTGAGAGGTAAGATTTTTTTTTTACTTTATTTAATTTTAACTATTTTGAGTTTTTTTGTGTTTATGTTATTTTTATAACTTCTATTTTGTCGTTTTCTTAAAACTTATATCTAGATGGTATTTTAGTATGAAATTTTCATTAAACCTTATATTCTAATTAAATAAAATAGACTAAAAATCATACTTTACCTTATCTTTTTTTACAATTAAGATAATATTAAATTATTAACCTTATTTTACTAAATATTATCTTACCATACTTTAAAAAAAAAATCATATTTTGCCTTATCCATTTTTCCAAAGAGTTTTATACTAAAACTAGTGGCCATAATGGTGAGACCATATATAGAGAGACTGAATAGATCACATTATAACAGGAAGTTGTGAGACTATCATGGTAAATAAAGGTAGAACTGATTCCTTTAAAATCTTGAATCATTTTTTAAGATGAAAAGAGAGAGGAAGTGACCTGGAAAATAAAGGAGATTCTTTTTCTTGTTCACACACTTTCTTAAACCCATACTTCTCAATTATCAATTCTAAGTCAAAATTGAATTTTATTAAACTAACTCAGCAAGTTCAAGAGTCAAATTTGCTGAAATAATTTATGTGAGTTCAAATGATTCTTTTTAAAAAACTCAGGGGCAAATTGGCCTTTATGAAAATCTAGAAGGGTGAACCATGGTTAAGGAGTAGAAGAAGCACAGTCAAGTACGGTGCGTTTGGTGTTTTGACTCTCTCTCTCTCCGCCTGCGGGCTTCTTCTAAGCTTGCAAATGTGTGTGATTTGGTTTTTGACAGTGTTATAGATGCTGCCGTGCTGACACCATTATCTCTTTCTTTTTCTAAAGCGAACGTTCGTCTCTCTTTATGCATTTTCTGATTTCTTTCTTTTTTCTCTCTCTCTCTAGTTATGCCTGCGTCTTTCTTTAGTAGAAACAAACAAGAACAGGAATCTCCTCAGATCTCTTTCTTTGGCTGGTAAGCTTCCATCTATCTCTTATCTACTGTTTTCTTTTAAATATAGTCTTAATTTGATGTTCATTTTGTCGTTGTGTGTTTCTCTTGTACTTTTTGATCGTTGCTCGTGGTTTTTCCTTGTTTTTATCAGCTTCTTATCTAAAATCTGGTTTTTATATGTGGGTTTTCTTTATTTTGGAATTTCTGTTGATCCTGCTCTATTTTTGAAGTGGGTCTTCTCTGCCTTTTTCTAATTTTGATACGCTTGCTCGTTGATATATGATTACAATCTTCTTGATGTTTTGTTGATCTACAGTATGGGTGACTTGGTGTCATGGATTGGAGCACTGGTGGTGATCAAAGTTGGTACTACTGTGGTAATTTTGATGTGACAAGGGACTATGTTTTTGGTTTCCAAGTGATTTAGATCAATCCTGCGGCTTATTTGTAAAGGGTATTTTTAGCTGCCACTACCCTTCTCGTTCTTGACCTCCTCTAAGTATTTTGATGCAAGGATTTTCCTAATTCTTGTAAATAAAAAGAATTCTCAATTTTTGTATGGAATTTGGGGGCAAAATAACTGAAATACATATTTCAAGGTGATCATTGCCATGGGGGGGCTTTGCTCGAGGAGTTCGACTGTAGATAATGCTCCCGGTGGAGGCTTTCCACATCTGAATGGTCATTTTAATGAGTCTGGTTTGGTTTATCAGTCTCGTGAACTCAAAATAAATAGCAATACTAACCCATCTCCAGTTGTGGAGAATGTGGAGAATAAGCAAGTAAGAGAACCATTCTCATTTCCGGAGTTAAACCTCTTTCCATATGGGATGAACCCGGATGATATTGATGATGGTATCCCTCGTTTGCCAAGGGCTCTATCAAACAAATGTAGATCAACCAAGTCAAAGCAGTTAGCTGTTGCAAAGGTATATCTAACCTTAACGTGATTTATACTACTAATTATTTTTAACTATCTTTTCTTTCTTTAAGCTTGTATCTCTCCTTTGTTACATGTTAATCAATAATCTGTTAATTTAGTATATAAGGTGTTAAACGGATGTCCAATCCTTGTAGTTCACGTGTCATCTGTGGTGTTGTAGTAGATGCATTACATCTGAGGTCCTAATAATTTGATCCATTTGAAGGGAAGATGTTAAAAGGTGCAATAGCTTAAATTTTTATAGTGCTAAAACTTATATAACCATTTTCAATAACTGCTAATTGAATTTCTGATTTTTGAAATCTTTTGATCAAGATGGCAAGTTGGATGAGTCTCCCTCTTCTTTTTTCGCCCCCTCCTTTGTAGATCATTGTCTGTGACAAATTTCTGTGGAGAACAAAGATTAAAATACAAAGACTAGTATCTGTATTATTTGATACTAACTGTTAGAATACAAAGACTCTAGCATCTGTACTATTTTGAAAGTAACTTTAGTTCCATCTTTTACCTCAAACTGATATTCCTATTGGTAACTTTGTGTTTGCACTATAAAGCTCCTTTTCAAAGACAAGTACAGAGTTGAAAGGATGAGCATTCTCTGGGTGCCTTCATAGTGGGCTATGGCCTGACAAATGAAGGAATTAACATGTGAATTCTTAAGAGGAAAGAACAGAAGGTATAAGATTTGTAATCAATTTATGTTTGTTGTGGCTTAGTGGCCGAAAGCATTAAGGTTGCGAAGTTGTTAGAGTTTCTGGCACCAATGTGGTTATGGTTTTTAGGGTTTGTATCAAATGGCTGGCTGATGGGAGAGAAACTGAGGGAATTGTAAATCACAATGGGTAGTATCCTATAGTGAGCAGATATTTATGTCAATGGTATATGTGAGGTAGTGTAGATGCTGTTTTTAAAGAAAGAGTTAGTATCAAGAAGTATAGGTGTGTAATAAGAGAAAAAGGGAATAGAGCAGCAACCATACTTTTTAACTGAAACTCAGTACTCAATATTCCATTTTCACGCTCTAAGATATGAGAATATATTGGTGTTAATAGACACATGAGGCTTTTCATTGCCTCATCATTTGTTGGAATCATATCTCCTAAGTAGGGAAATCTTGAAACTAATTTGTACTTGAGAAATGAACATGAGATTCTTGTGAAAAGATTGTGCATAACACTAGATTTGCCTTAGATTATGAAATATACCTCTTAAATGAGAATTGCAAAATGTACCGTTCTGCCTTGCATGCGGAAACTCATAATTGATTAATATATTTCCAAATTAAGGTTGCTTAAACCTTCAGGTTCCATTTGGTTTTGGGTAAAAAAATGTACATGAAATGCTATTGGTTGCATACTTGCTTTTGTAGTTGTAAGTATTAATGTCTAAAGTTCTTGGCAAAGCAAGGAAAATTAAGGGTGTTTGGTGTAACAAATGAAAGTTTTTGTGTGTGTGTGTGTGTGTTTGTGTGTATTTTCTTTGGAAAGATGATTCTCTATATTTGTGGTAGCAATGTAGAGAATTGGTTGTAGCAGGAGCCTGTGGAGGAGGGTAGTGATGATGGCAACAGTTGAAAATGGAAGGCAGAAACATGCAACTTTGATGGTAGTGACAATGGTGAATGGTGATAATCTAAGGAAGGTATTGGTGTTCTTGGTGACCCAGGGAGAGTGATTCTAGCATTCGGCAAGGAGCTGGTTGGCAGTGGTGCTGGGCGTATAAAAACAATACCCTTCTTTTTTCCTGTCATCCTCCTTCAATTTTGTCAGGTTGAAACCCTTCCCTGCACAAATGTTAATCTCTTGTAGTCCAAATTTTGACTTATGTCTTGTTCCAACATCTTTAATGTTTTCCCATCTTGGGACGCTTTGTGACCTACATATGACTGAACCTATCAAATGAATTCAAGATTCCCAGTTTTTGCAACTGCGAAAATAGTGAACGATATCTTTTCCCATCATTGAACCATGTTATCTTGTCCTAGGAACTTCAGATGGGTAGAACTTGATCACTTCATATCCTAGTGTTCCTCTTTACCCAAATGCTCTCTAAATTACGGTGAGCTTAACGCTGCCATAATCTTGAAATCTCCTTTCTCGTTAATGAAAATCCTAACAACATTCATAAGCAACAGCACTTGCGATGAGGTCAAGCAAACTCAACGCTCCATACTCCAAAAACCTTAGGCCAGTAAGCTCGTTTCTTTTGCTAAATTTGGCTTCCTTCCCCTAAAAGTTTCATATTTGATATTAGCAAGATTGAGAAAGGAAACGAATATATATATATATATATATATATATATATATATATATATATATATATATATATATATATATATATATAAATATGGGGTGTGTATTATTATATATATATATATATTTTGTATCT
>CATIWR010117508.1:0-17312 GCA_949677035.1 Omphalea diandra | reverse complement strand
CCCCCCCCCCCCCCCCCCCCCCCCCCCCCCCCCCCCCCCCCCCCCCCATATTTTTATTAAATAATGAAATTTTTTATAAGGTTAATTAGCTTTTTTTAATAAAGTGATAGTTAAAATTTAGAAATAAATTAGTACCTGTTTTAACAATAATAACACTCTTTTTAAGAGCAATCAATCAATATATAATAAATTAGCCTTAGAGATTTTTAACATAAATGAATATATACACTCAATATATATTATTAATTCTAGTTTAAAATAAGTTTTAAATTATTATTTGCTATTTGTCAAAAAATTGTGTATAATATAATCACATGTCATTATTTTATATTATATTACAAAAAACTATTATATCAAAAAATTTCTAAATAGAAAATCAATATCAATATGTATTATTAATTTTAGTTTTAAGTTATTTTTGTTATTTATCAAATAATTATGTATAATACAGTCACATATCATTATTTTACATTGTATTACAAAAACTTAACAAGTAATAAAGTTTATAAATAGAAAATCAATATATATTATTAATTCTGGTATAAGAGTTAGTTTTAAATTATTATTTATTATTTGTCAAATAATTATATATAATACAATGATGAACTATTATTTATATCATGTTAACATTATAAGAAACTGTCATATTAAAAAAAAATTATGAATAGAAAATTAGAAAAATTAACTGTTGTATAAAAATATTCTAAAAAGAAAATTTAAAAGTTAAAAATTTTAAATAGAAACCAAGTTTATAATAAAAAATTCTGATCAAAAAATTAAAATAACTTTAAAAAAAAATTTTAAACAACTTTTATATAGGAAATTAAAAAAAAAACCTTAAAAGATAAAAAAAATTCTAAATGAAAAAGCCAAGATTTAAATTAATTTCATTGAATATTCAAAATTTTGAGTATATAAGGGCTAGCAGTGATGCAATACATTGTTGTAAAATATTTTATAATTTAATAAAAATTTTCTTAAAATTGTGCTAAGTTAGAAAACATGAATAAATATACAATCTTTTATTACAATTATCTCATGTATGTATATATAATTTGCAATTATTTGTTAATTTTATTTTTTATTATGAAATACTAAATATTGTTTATTTGATTTATTGTAAGGAATTTCATTAAAATTTAATAAATTTTTTTTTTGAAATTGTGTCACATAAGATTGAATCTTTATAAATTTTAAGAAATTTAGTTTATTATTTTATTTACTTGATAATAATATTTATAAAATAATTATTAATCATTTAACTAATTAATTAATTATTTAATAAAAATATTAAAATTTTTTATTATAATTATACTATGCAATGCCCAAGTTCAATGACTAGTTAATTTTAGTTTTAGATTCAATTTTAGAGTAGTGATTATTAGTTGTCAGGTAATTGTTTATTTGTAATAAAATTTGACATTTGTCAAACTAACTCATTAACATGTAAGAAGTTAAAATTTTCATATAAAACTATCTAATTAAAAATAACTATAAATAAAAAGAAAAAATCATTAAAAGAAACTACAAAATAGGAAACTAAAAATTACAAGTTAAAAAATAATTGTCATATATTATCTATTTTAGAAATAAATATCATTTACTTAATCACATATTTTATATAAATATTTTATTTTATTCATATTTTAAATATATTTTAGATAATTTATTAAATTATAATTGTATAAAAGCATGGACTATCGATTAATATATAATTAATTTTGATTTTCAGAGTTTGTTTTGTTGAACCTAGCTTGGGAAAATGGTGAACCTAGCTTTGGAAAATGGTGAATCTAGCTTGTTTTGATGATTAAAAGCTAACCTTTATCCAAGGTGTTTTGTGTAAAATCTTGTTAATACATCAATTTATTGAACAAAGACGTTTGAAGAAAAGAGTTATCCTAAAACTCTAATCTAAGTATTCAAAACCAATGGGTGTTGCCATATTTCAACAGGCGTTGTGACTCCAGTAATGGGTATTGAAGGATCTTAACAGGTGTTGAAATGACACCCAAGTATGAGTAAAGTCTTCTCGACCTCTCAACTAATATTTTTCTCAAGCACAATAGGTGTTGGATGACTCAATCACTTGAGCTATACAAGTCTCTTCACAACAGGTATGGCTTTTGACATCTCAATAAGGTGTTGCATTTTCACAATAGGCATTGGACCAAGTGACTTGACTTGAGCAAAATTCTCGAGCTCTCAACACGGGCATTGGAGAAGTTCCTAAGTAGAGCTGAGATCTTTAGACCCTCAAACAAGACACTCTAAAAAATGCAATAAGCATTGAGATCACTTTCAACAGGCAGTGGAAGTTCATTAACAGTCATTCAAGTACCGTTGAAAATCCTGAAAAATAGAGCACCAAGTTCATATCCCCTTAGAAATTTGTAACGTGCACTGTTCATATCTTAACAAGAGTTAAAATTGACTTCGAACAAGCATTGAGAATTGCCAACAACCATTGATGAGTTATCGAATAATAATAGTGAAAGTCAAAAGAGGAAAGTCTGGGCAAGTCTCTAACTAACAATTAGTTTCAACGGGCGTTTTGATAGTACCAATGACCTTTGAAGTTGTATTTTGGTTGAAAATCACCTGATTGATGACTGAACAATAGGAGTGGAGAATGTCCAATAGGTGTTGAATGTCTACTAAAGTGACATGAAGTGACAACCTTTTTTCTAATTGTTAGTTCCTTGTTTTGGCTTATAAAAGGATCCTCTCACAATATAAACAAAAAAGAGAAAATGATAAAAAAGCGAATACTTTTATAGTGAAAGTTATCTTTGAATAAAAGGGTTGAAACAAGAGTGATCTAACTTACTAAAGAAGATCTTTGTCAAAGCTTATAAGAGTTATCTTCACAAATAAAGTTTGAAGAATAGTTTGAAGAATAAGCATTTGGACTTTTCTCAAAACTCTCAATCAAATCAAGCATACATTGTAATTATATTATGAATTATTTATTGCTTAAGTGAGAGAGTTTTTCTCAACTTTTCAAGTTGTAATTTCATTTAAGAAAACCTTTGATTAGGAGATCTAGAACAACACTATGTAAAAAGTTTAAGGTAGTACTTGTAAACTACTTCTGAAAACAGTCTTAATAACACCCGTAAGTCTACTTATAACAGCTTAGTAGTGCCCATAAACTACTATTGTAAAGGTAGTTGATAACACCTATAAGCTATCTAGATAATGAAAGACTCTAGTGGGAATACTAGTGGAGATGACGTAAGCAGGTTGTTCTAAACTTTTATAAATTGGTTGTCTTGATTCTTCATTATTTTCGCACTTATTCTTATTTTTTATATTGCCCTATTCAATCCCCCTTCTAGGGTACTAAAGGACAACAATTGGTATCAGAGCTAGTCTCTTCATTAAACCTTAAGTGCTCAAAGTAAAGATCATGGCAAGTCATGAAGAATCACAATCCGTCCACAAGTCACCTTTCTTCAAAGGAGATGACTATGGGTATTGAAAAAATCATATGGATAACTTTCTTGACAGTGAAACCATAAATCTATAGGACATTATTGAAGAAGGAAGAGAAGTTCTAACAAAACTAGTTAGAGATGTTCTAATAACTAAGCCTAAGAGTGAATGGACAGTTGATGAGAAGAAGGTAAATTTGAAAAATAGATGAGTAATGCATGTTCTCTTATGTGCAATCCATAAATCTCAGTACGCTAAGTTGCAAATGTGTACATCAATAAAAAAAAATATGGGACACATTGCAAACTCAGCATGAAGGAACTAAGGAAGTCAAGAAGAAAAATATACAAATGCACACATACATGTATAAAACATTTATTTATCAACCTGGTGAAACCATCACTGAGATGTACATATGGTTTATTGACATAGTGAGCACTCTCAAAACTCTTGGGAAGTCCTATTCCATTGAGGACATGGTAGCGAAGATTCTAAAAACATTTCCCAAAGATAGGTGGGAAGCCAAGAAGACAACAATAAAGGAAGCAAATAAGCTGGAAGCTCTATCACTATATGAGCTCATGGGAAGCTACTGGCCCATGAAATCACTCTTGAGAAACCAACTGAAACTATTGGAGTGAGAAAGAAAGATTTGGCACCAAAAGCCAAAGAAGTAGGCTTTGAATCCTTATCTACTTCTTGTTTGCTAACATCTTCTTCTTCTAGTAATGATAAAGACAATAATGAAGATGAACATCTCTCCCTCATCACAAATAAAGTAAAGAGATTTCTATCAACTCAAAAGAACAAAAAAGAAATATAAAAAGAAAGGTAGTAAGAGTCAACTCATTTACTATGGATGCAATGAGAGAGGGCACATAATGTCGGATTGTCCTAAGTTGAAAAAGAGTAAACTTCCTGCTAGAAACACAACTCTAAGAAAGAAAAAAAAATGTACAAGGATACTTGGGATGACACTAATGACTCTGAACCGAATGAGGAAGAAACTAGAAAGGAGTTGGCCAACCTTTGTCTAATGGCAACTGAGGAGAAATCAGATGGTCCTCAAGTAAGCACTCCTCCAATAATGATAGTGACAACAATGGTGACCATGAGGTAAATCTTCTTTATCCTTACTCTAAAGATGAATTATATTCTATTATCACTAAGGTTACTTTGAAAGTTAAGACTTTTAAGTCTAGTACGTTGTCTCTTAAAAAAGAGAACAAACCTTTAAAAGATTGTGCTAAGAATCAAAAGACTCTAGCAAAGGCAGTTGAGTCCCTCATAGATGAAATAGCCTCAAAAAATTCACCAAAGGAAAGGAAAAGTTAAACTCCATCCATGAGATTCAAAGGAGGCCATCCATTAAGCATGGATTATGATATAATGCCTCTATTTCTACTGCTTCTTTGACTTCCAAAACACTCTTTGCTAAGGCTAAGGAAGTTAGTACACCTAACCCCATTTAAATGCTTAAAGTTCCCAAGAAGGAAAATGTCAAGATAAATGGCACAAAAGCTAAGTCACAACATATTCATACACAACTGAGACATGCTCCTCCTAGAGCAAATTATGCCTATATGTATCATTCATATAAGCCTAAGAGGCAAAGTGCCTAAAGGCATAGAAATTGGCATAACCATGTATATAGATATGTATCATTCATATAAGCCTAAAAGGCAAAGTGCCTAAAGGCATAGAAATTGGCATAACCATGGATATATATATGTATCATTCATATAAGCCTAAGAGGCAAAGTGCCTAAAGGCATAGAAATTGGCATAACCATGGATATAGATACACACCGTACAGGAGAATTCTTTATATGAGAAACACTCCTAAAAATATGGCTCAAAGGAGTTACAGTCTCACAAATACTATGTGCATGCTCCACCTAGAAATAGGAGAATAACTTACATTGATGGTGATTGCTTTTACTATGGTATATATGGCCACATTACCTATCACTCTTATTCTAGAAGGCATGATAAGCAAATGGAAAGAGCTAACCCCTTAAGACCTAAAAAACATTTAGGTACCTAAACTTGATTATTTTCTTTACAGATGTGCTTGAAGGCCCAAGTTGGAGAGCAAGAGTGATATCTTGTTAGTGGATGTTCAAAGCACATGACAGGAGAAAGAAAGTTCTTCATGCAATTGGAGAAGACTGAAGGACTTGAAAATGTGTCTTTTAGAGACAATGGAAAAGCCAAAATCATTGGCATAAATAAAATTGATAAGGATGTTGACTCACCTATCCATTATTAAGTATTGCTTGTTGATGGACTCAAACACAATCTGCTGAGTGTAAGTCAACTTTGTGATAAAGGCCTCAGAGTTATGTTTGAACCACAAGCATGCTATGTGCCAAGGATGAGTGATAACAAAATTTTATTCATTGGTAGGATAATTCATAATATTTATGTCATTGATTTAAATTCTATTGTTAAATATAATGCAAAGTATCTAGTCTTTATAATGGGCAAAGGTAAAACTTGGCATATGAAGCTAAGATAGGCTAGCATGGTACTCCTTAATAAGCTGAAAAGAAGAAACTTGATTGAAGGTCTACCTAAAATAAAGTTTGCAAAGGAAGGAGTTTGTGAAGTATGTCAAAAAGGAAAACAAGTCAAATCTTCATTCAAAGCCAAGAACAAGGTAAGTTCCTTTATACCTTTACAATTGCTTCACATGGATATGTTTGGATCCACTAGAGTATCTCATTTGAGAGGCACACATTATGCATTTGTCATAGTGGATGATTACTTTAGATATATTTGGGTATTATTCCTCCCTCATAAGGATTCTTATTTTGATGCTTTTAAAACATTTTCCAAGAGTATTCAAAATCAAAAGGATTTGAAAATCTCTTCTATTAGAAGTGACCATGGAGGAGAGTTTGAGAATGCTAAGTTTCATATCTTTGTGATGATTATGGTATCTTACACAAATTTTCAATTCGTATAACACCATAACATAATAATGTTGAAAGGAAAAATAGAACTTTTCAAGAAATGGTTAGGACCTTGTTAAATGAGTACAATTTTCCTAAATATTGTTGGGCTAAAGCTGTAAACACTTCATGCTATGTCTTAAATTGAGTCTTAGTAAGACCCTTATTGAAGAAAACTCCTTATGAGTTGTGGAATAATAGGAAGCCCAAGATTGTACATTTTAGAGTCTTTGGTTGCAAGTGTTTTGTTCTAAACACTAAAGACAACCTTAGTAAATTTGACTCAAAATCCAATGAAGAAATTTTCCTTGGACACTCTACTACCAGCAAAGGGCATAGGTATTCAATAAGAGAACATTTATTGTAAAGGAGTCTATGCATGTTGTATTTGATGAATGTAACCCCATTTTTTCAAGAGAAGAAGAAGATATTGATGATCTTGCAAGTCATATGAGTGAACCAAACATTGAAAAAGAAGGAAAGAATGTGGATAAGCCATAAGACATAAGGAGTGAAGGAAATACAAATTCACCTCTTCCTATTCCAAATGAAGAGTAAACTTAGCTAGAAAGGGACTGGATTTTCAAGAAAGATCATCCAAAAGATCTCATCATTAGTGATCCTTCAAGTCAAGTAATAACTAGATTATATTTTAGAAATGTATGTAACAATCCTACTTTTGTATCCTTTATAAAGCCTAAGACCATTGATGAGACCATTAAATATGAACATTATGTACTTGTTATGCAAGATGAACTCAATCAATTTGAGAGGAATAAAGTGTGGACTTTAGTTCTTAACCTTATAATCAATCTATTATTGAAACCAAATGGCTCTTTAGAAATAAGCTTGATGAGAATGGAATTATTAGATTAGTAGTTAAAGGCTATAACTAAGAAGAGGGAATTGACTTTGATAAGACCTTACACCAACAGCCAGACTTGAAACTGTTAGGATTTTGCTTGCATTTACATCTCATATGAATTTTACGTTATATCAAATGGATGCCAAAAGTGTTTTTCTTAATGGCTATGTTGATGAGGAAGTATATGTTGAAAAACCCCCTAGTTTTGAAAGCCATTGCATTCCTAACCATGTGTTCAAGCTCACCAAAGCCATATATGGCTTGAAGTAAGCCCTAAGAGCTTGGTATGATAGGTTAATCAACTTTCTTATAAAGAAAGGTTTCTCCAAAGGTTTGGTAAATACAATGCTCTTCCCTAAAGAGAAAATGAAGACCTATTATTAGTACAAATATATGTAGATGATATAATATTTGATGCTACTAATGTTTCTTTATGTGAAAATTTCTTCAAAGTAATGAAAAGTGAATTTGAGATGAGCATGATTGGAGAACTCAAATTATTCCTTGCATTATAAATCAAGCAAGGAAAGGAAGGAATATTCATCAACCAATTTAAACATACAAAGGAACTAATCAAAAGATTTGACATGGAAAATAACAAACTGTGCAAAACTCCAATGAGCACCAACATCAAGCTAAGCATGGATGAATATGGTAAGGTTATGGATCAAAAGCTATATAGAGGTATGATTGGTAGTCTACTCTATCTCATAGCATCTTGATATTATGTTCAATGTTTGCTTGTATGCTAAATATCAATATAATCCTAAAGAGTCTCATTTGCATGTTGTGAAACACATACTCAAATACCTTATTGGTACTCCTAACTTAGGACTTTGGTAACCTAAAAGTTCCTCATTTGAGATGAATGCATTTTCTAATGTTGGTTTTGTTGGGTATACATTAGATAAAAAGTGTAATGACCATTTTCAATTACAAATCATGGCATTCATGTCCAAAAATACATATGCATAAAGGTTGATTCTTCATATATACTCAATCTAACAATTATTTAATGTAACATATATGTTAACTACTACTGAAGACTAATGACCATAAATTAGTTCATATCTAGATATATATACATGACACAAGGAGAGAGAGAGTTGGAATTTAACTAACAACCTATGGTCCATGTGTCTTTATGCAAAACTCTATGCACTAAAGTATCCAAACCCTATGCTTCAATATTTGAAAAACATAATCATGATTTGGTGATTGTTGCCTCTAGAAGGTAAGTAAGGTTGTAGGTTCTGCTACAGAATGGGGTCGGACATTACACCTCCGAGTTGTGGCCCATCTGAAGGGTATAAAGTTCTAGACCTTCTTATGAATGCTACCAAATGAGACATCAAAGGTCGACCCTGCTATGATTCACACACTGTTAGAGTGGTGGATGGACACGACCCATACCTTCCATCCCTTAGTTGGCAAGATGATGATTATGCCTAGGGACTTCAAATTCCTGATTGGATTGCGATTTGTGGGTATTCCCTTACCCATGGATTCTAGGTTGTATAAGCTAATGCTTTAGAGGGACTTCCTGCTGAAGGTCTTGGGCTGTATTCCCCTACTTAAGGAGAGCAAGACTTTTGCAAGATCTAGCATATGGATAGGCGCTCCTCAGGTTACTGACGACAGTTTTGAAGAGATGGTTTACTAACACACGCGTTGTTTCCTATTGTACACATTATCAAGGGTCTTATTCTCAAGCGCCTCTAATGTGGCTAAGCTTTGTATGGTGCCGATGTTAGAGGATCTAGGCCTAATGCATCATTTTGTTTAGGGGGTTCACAACATTGGCAAACCTTTATAGATATCTCAACCGGTGTTCCCGAGGCACGAGGTTCATGTGTGGTGACTAGAGTGTTCTCATTGTAAGTGCCTGAGTTCCATTTGATTGTTTGGAGACTTATGCTAGTTTTGTTGATGGGCATAGGGCATCAAGTTAGGACTGTTGGAGGGGCTAGACCCTAGGGATAACATAAATGGTGGCTACCTTTATTTCTTGATATGGAGTTTTGTGTCTTATGCAGAGTTCTTTATTATTGCCAGGCATGCTCGCCTGAACGTGATCACTTTGAACCAGATACTTTTCCCTGCATAGATAAAATCATATAAGCTATGATTATTGGTCTTTCATTACTTAGTTTTATACTTATAATGATTTTCCATTTTACTAAGAAACTTCAGACTTCTGTAACATTTTTTAGGTTTCCTATTTTATTATTGCTTCAATTTTGTTTGGATCCACCTTTATGCCCTTTTTAAAAACTATATGTCCTAAAAATACCATATGGTCAATCCAGAACTCACACTTACGTAATTTAGCAAATAGTTATTTTTCTCTCAAAATTTGGAACATAATCCTTAAATGTTGTTCATGCTCCTCTTTGCTCATTGAATACACCAGTATGTCATTAATTAACACAATCACAAATTTGTCTAAGTAAGGCTAGAACACTTTGTTCATAAGAGCCAAAATGTAGATGGTGCATTAGTCAAACCAAATGGCATCACCAAAAATTCATAATGCCCATACTTGGTTAGAAAAGCTATCGATACATCTGGGTTTGAAATTTTGAGCCGATAATATCCTGATTTCAGGTCAAGTTTAGAAAACAATAGTGCTTCTTGTAATTGGTCAAATGGATCATCTATCCTTTGTAAAGGATACTTGTTCATCACAGTAACTCAATTTAACTACCTGTAATCAATACACAGCTTCATTATCTCATCTTTCTTTTTAACAAATAATACTATAGTACCCCAAGATGACACATTAGGTATGATGAATCTTTTTTCAAGTAGTTTATGTAATTGGCTTTTTAATTCTCTCAACTCAGGTAGAGCCATCCTATAAGGTGAAATAGATATCAGTGCTAGTCATGGGACTAGCTCAATTGTGAATTCTATCTCCCTTTTAGGTGGCAAACTAGGTAAGTCAGCTGAAAACATATCTAGAAACTCATTTACCACTGGAATATTCTCAAGTAATTCATTTGTGAACCTTATGTCTACCACATATGCCAAATAAGCCTTACAATCACTTTTAATCATGCGAAAAGCCTTGATAGTAGAAACTAGACATGCAGGTACAATTTGCCTTTCCTTTTGAAACACAACCCTTATATGATTTGGAGATTCTAGAACAAATTCCTTAGTAAAACAATTCATTATTGCATGATATTTGGACAACCAGTCCATACCTAGTATCACTTCAAATTCATAGAATGGCAATAGTGCTAAATCATCATTCAACTCAACATCATCAATATGAATCACACAATCACGACATACCATATCGATAATCATTACATCTCTCAAAGGAGTACTAGCACATAGGTTAAAACCTAAAGGTGGATGCTTACTACATAGTTGTGATGCCATGTTCAATGAAATGAATGAATGCGTGGAGATCTAACTCTGTCAGTAGGTTGATTTCTTAATAGTCGGCATGATGCTTTTATGGAATGCAAATCGGCTGACTCCTCCCTCCTTGGTGAACCATGGGTACTACCATGACTACCCTCTGCTAATGTCCTATAAACATGTAAGACTATGCCATATGATAATGCATAATAGTGCAAAAGTCATATCATGGTCAAATGTATGTCCTTATGGAACCTATCCCGGCTCTGATACCAAAAAATATAACGACCATTTTCATTTACAAATCATGACATTCATGTCAAAAAATACATATGCATAAAGGTTGATTCTTTATGCTTACTCAATCTAATACATATTTAATATACATATATGTTAACTAATATTCAAGACTAGTGACCATAAACTAGTTCCTATCATGATATATGTACATGACACAAGGAAATAGAGAGTTGGAATTTAGCCAATGACCTGTCGTTCATGTAACTCTATACAAAACTCTGTGCACCAAAGTATCCAAACTCTATGCTTTAATATCTGAAAAACATAATTGCAATTTAGTGAGTCATAACTTAATGAACAAAAATAATAATCAAATTCTTATGGCACAACCAATAATCAAATATCATTATGATACATTACAAGTATAACAATTGACTATGCAAGTGCAAATGCAATAGATTGATTATTGTAGTGACCTTACAAGGTAAATACTACTCTCGAGAATTCATGTGATTCAAGTGACATTTGATTTTACTTGCCAGCATATAACAAGTGAATCATTTTACCAATAAAATGTTCCAATAGGACATATTTGTCCTTTTTTCATGTGATTTGCAAGTGTTTGACAAGCAAGTCACAACATCCTTTTAGTTTCGTATACAAGTGTTTATTCACAATGGTGTATCAAGTAATCATTAAGATCATATAAATCTTACTTGACTTGTATTCACATGTAAAATTTCACAATTCAATCACATATGCATATAATAGAACACATCCATATCATAAAATCATCACACATACACATTAGAATATAATTATGGCTTTTACTCACCTTTTGATGCGACCAACCTTTATGGTAGGTTTGGTCCTCTCTCTTCAGCTTCCTAAAAGTGTTGAGATCCTAACATTTGATACGTACTTGATTACAAGTATGTCAAAATGATTTTGAATGCTTGGTATGCAACTATGGGCATGTTTCATGAAAGTGAACCTAGTATTTATGCATATTTTTCTTATATGGCAGCCTGACCTTGCTACGGTCTAATTGTAATAACTCTTACTATATTTATCCAAATGATTTGATTATTTTTTCAAATAAACTAGACACATAATGATACAACATAGTCAATTTTCATATTAATATAAGATACATAGAAAATGTGGTGAATTTTTGAATTCTGCTCCTTTTCAATGTCATCTCAGTCTGAGTAGGTCTTACATTCTTGGGTATATCTCAAGTTTTACAAATCCAATTACAAAACTGATTAATCATAAGTTATAAAACACATAAAGGAACATTTTTAATGTTTTACTCATTGTCTAATTTAGTATATAAAGTCACCAAAATGAATAACCAATCTCAGGGTGAGCAGGTTTTTAATATGTTGACAATCAATCACGATGAATGGGAAATATCTCATCAACCATGCTAAATTTGGCAAAAAAATTTTACAGGAATGTATGTCAGACATAAATATACAACTTAAAGTTTGACACATCATTAAATTCCAACTATATGGCCATCAAATTTTTTGAAAACAAAATTAAAAAGATTGATGAGGTTTCATTAGGTTCAAGGTCAGTCACAATCAATGAGCCATATCTCTTTCCTCATAACAAATTAAGAAAAAAATGTTTTACAGGTATTTAGAGAGCATATAACCCTACAAATTTCATGTTGTTCACTTTGTCTAAATTAGCACATTAGGTCATCAAAACATATGAAAATAGAAAGACTGAGGAGATTTTGGTTGGTTGCAAACTAATTCTAATGAAGGGGTCATATCTCCTCCCACACATAAAATTAAGAAAAACCGTTTTACGTGAATTTAGATGGGCATAAAGCTCCAACTTTCATATTTTACACTTTTCCTAATTTCTCTTTTAGGGTTATGAAACAGTGGGTAAAAAATATGCTCTACCAACAAAACCAACACAATAAGCTCTTGTTTCTTTTGAGTTTCAACCTCCATACATGAGCTTTGCCTCAAATTACTCCATAATTCTTCCTAATCATGCATGTTTAACATGTTATCATGGAGGAATTTCATGTTGGAAGAAGATAAAATTACTTACCTCTTTTGCCAAAACTAAAAATGAATAGGGTTTCCTCCAAGCTAACTCAATCTTCTCCCTCTCCTCCTCTTTCTTCTTCTTCTTCTTCTTCTTCTTCTTCTTCTTCTTCTTCTTCTTCTTCTTCTTCTTCCTCCTCCTTTCTTCCTTTCTTTCTGCACTCCCTCACATTTTTGGCTTTCCAATCTGATCCTAAAAGATGAAAAATTTATTTTGTATACCTACCCTGATGAGAGAAAGTCAAGGTGTCTCGCTACCATTGGTTGGAACTTCAATATTCCTCTTTTAGTCCCTATTCTTCATTCTTTCATCACTTTCATCTACCTCCTAATCCCCATATGCTCCTTATACTTTTAAATAAGCTCTAAAACACCATTATTTATGATGTTATATCATGCATACAATAAAAGATAATTTTCCATGCAACTATACAAACATTACACATATGTTTAAGTGTCCCAAAGCAATGGTACAAGTGTCATCATCGTGCTTATCCAATTCACATATATAAATGATTATTTATCTAATGCCTATGTTCTTGTGGGATTGCAAATTATTTATGCAATGAATATGTTCATGTGATAATGCCAATATATGAGGATAGGGATGTTACATTTCTTCCCCTCTTATAAAGAATTTCATCCTCAAAATTCAATACTTGTAAACAAATGTGGATATTATTATTTCATGCTATCTTTGATTTCAACACTTATAAATAAATGTGGATATTGTCATTTCTTGTTCTCTTCAGATTCACATGTAACCTTTTGTTGTGAGTAGTTTCTCCATAACACCTTAAACAAAGGGATTTCTCAATTTCATAATTGTTTTATCTTATAACCAATGATTTTCACTGGTTCTTCAATGTAACTTACATTATCTGTAATTTGTTATTGTTGGATCCCTAAGTATGTGTGTCGGATTAGATCGATACTTTCTAAGCATACTTACATGGAATACATCATGAATCTGAGCTATTTCTAATGGTAGTGCTAGCATGTAAGCCAATGGACTGATTCTTTCTAGGATCTCATATGGTCCTATGTATCAACGACTCAGTTTTCCCTTCTTGCCAAATCAAATTATTCCTTTTTATGGTGAAACTTGAAGGAACACTTTGTCTCCCACCTCATATTCCATTTTGCTTTTGTATTGGTCTGCATAGCTCTTTTGCATGTCATGTGTTGCTTTAAGTTTGCTCTTAATTACCTTTACTTTGTCCACAGTGTCTTGCACTAGTTTTGACCCTTCTAAAACATGCATCCGTTCTTCATCCCAATATATAGGACTTCAACATTTTCTTCCATGTGGTGCTTCATATGGTGTCATATGTATACTACTATGATAATGATTATTATAAGCAAATTCAATCAAGGCAATACATTCATCCCATGCACCTTTGAACTCTGTCACACAAGCTCAAAAGCATGTTTTTAAGTGTTTGAATGCCCTTTCTGATTATCAATCTGTCTGAGGATGAAAGTAGTACTGAAACTCAACTTGGTACCTAAAGCTTATTGCAAACTAACCTAAAAATGAGATGTAAATCGTGAATCTCTATCTGATACAATGGGTATTGGAATGCCATGTAATCTGACAATTTCATCCGCATATTTCTTGGCTAAATGCTTAAGTGAACTACCCCAACGAATAGCCAAAAAGTGAGTTGAGTTAGTTAGTCTATCAATGATCACCTATATAGCATCATTCTTTTTCAAAGTTCTCGATAACCCATATATAAAGTCTATGGTTATTCTTTCCCATTTTCATACTGGAATCGTCAATGGTTTCAATTTTCTAGCTGGTGCTTGATGTTCTATTTTGATCTACTGACAAGTCAAACATATTGAAACATAGGTTGTTACATGTTTCTTTATTTTAGGCCACCAAAAATGAGATCGCAGGGTATTATACATTTTCGTCATTCCTAGATGCATGGCTTATGAAGCATTATATGCTTCTTTTAAGATTTCTCTTTGTAAATTGTAAACATTAAGCGCACAAATATGAGAACCCAACATCAAGGCATCCTTTCAAATATCAAAATCACTATGTCTTCCCTGTTTTACTATTTCAATCATTATATGTAACTTTGGATCCTTGCCTTGTGCTTCTTTAATTCAATCGTACAACAATTGCCTCACTTGAAAAGTAGCAATCAATATCCTATTCTTTTATATGTTTAGTTCCATATTCATAGTTCGTAATTGATCTAAATAAGACAATGAAAATATCTATAAATAAGCTACACCACTTCTTGATTTCATACTCAAAGCATCAACAACCACATTTGCCTTCCCTGAGTGATACTCAATGGTGCAATCATAATCTTTTAGTAATTCTAACAATCGCCTTTGTCTCATGTTTAATTCTTTTTAGATCATCAAACACTTCAAGCTCTTGTGAACTATAAATATCTGAAAAGTTTCTCCATACAAGTAATGCCTCTACATTTTCAAAGCAAACACAATGACAATAAGTTCTAGGTCATGTAATGGGCAAGATAATTCATAAGGCTTTAGTTGTCTAGATGCATATGCAATTGCCTTACCATGTTGCATTAAAACACATCCTAAACCTTGATAAGAGGCATCACTATATACTACAAATCCTCCATTATCAGTAGGAATGGCTAACTTGAAGTAGATGTCAATATATCTTTCAATTCATCAAAATATCCTGACATGCTTTAGAAAACTAAAATGCTACATTTTTCCAAAGTAACTTAGTCGAAGGAACAACTACAAGTGAATACCCCTCAATAAATTGACGATAATACCTAGATAATCCTAAGAAACATTGGACTTCTGCAACATTCTTTGAGGTTTCCTATTTTACTATTGCTTCAATTTTGTTGGGATCCACTTCTATGCCCCTTTTTAGAAACTCTATGTTCCAAAAATACTACATGGTCAATCCAGAAATCGCACTTGCTTAATGTAGCAAATAATTATTTTTCTCTCAAAATTTGCAACACAATCATTAAATATTGTTCACGCTCTTATTTGCTCCTTGAATACACCAGTATGTCTTCAATGAACACAATTATGAATTTGTCTAAGTAAGGCTGGAACATTTTGTTCATAAGAGCCATAAATGCAGTCAATGCATTAGTCAAACCAATTGGCATCACCAAAAATTCATAATGCCCATATCTGGTTCAAAAAGCTATCTTTGGTACATCTGCGTTTGAAATTTTAAGCTAATAATATCCTAATTTTAGGTCAATTTTAGAAAACATCCATGCTCCTTATAACTGGTTAAACAGATCATCTACCATTAGTAAAGGATACTTGTTTTTCATAGTAACCCGATTTAACTGCCTGTAATCAATACACAGCCTCATTGTCCCATCATTATTTTTAACAAATAATACTGGAGCACCGCAAGGTGACACACTAGGTCTGATAAATCCTTTTCAAGTAGTTCCTGTAATTGGATTTTTATTTCTATCAACTCAATTGGAGCCATCCTTTAAGGTGGAACAGATATCAACATTGTTCTTCGGACTAACTCAATTGTGAATTCTATCTCCCTCTCAAGTGGCAAACTAGGTAAGTTAGTTGAAAACTCATTTGCCACCTGAATATTCTTAAGTAATTCATTTGTGAACTTTGTGTCTACCACATGTGACAAGTAAGACTCACCACCACTTTTAATCATGTGGAAAGCCTTGATAGCAGAAACTAGACATATAGGTACAATTTGTCTTTCCCCTTGAAACACAACCCTTATATGATTTAGAGATTCCAGAACAACTTCCTTAATAAAATAATTCATTATTACATGTGTTGGCCCTAAGCACCAAGAAGGGGGGGAGGGATTGAATTGGTGTTTAAAAAAAATTAAAATGAGGATGAAGGAAGAGTAGAAAAGAGATAGAAGATTTATAGTGGTTTGGGTATTAATCAACCCTACGTCCACTTCATAATTCTCTGCAATTGGGTGTTTCACTCACTCAAAATGGTGTTTCCAAGCTCACACCTAACTTTTACACTTTATGTTTTCAAGGCTCACATAATAATCGTTCTTACAAGTGTTTTCTAAGGCTAACTCTAAAACCTCTCTTAAGTGTTTTCATAGGCTCACACTAAAACCTTTCTTTAGTATTTTTACAGGCTCACACTAAAACCTATTACAATTGGTGTTTATGCTCACACCAAACAATCACTTAAAGAATAGAAAGAATGAGTAGTAAAAGTGTAAGAGTTTTGTTACAAATTAATGAATTCTCTTGCATTTACATCTTTTTGGAGGAGTATTTATAGCCCATATCCACCAAAGAGACGTTACACAAAAAAGCTCATTAAATCTCTAAATCATGCTAGGCAGATTCTGTATTAATTGCATGACAGGCGAGAGTCA
>CATIWR010117493.1:0-22561 GCA_949677035.1 Omphalea diandra | reverse complement strand
TGCATCCAGTATACTTTTCAAAGTCGCTGTCTAGCAGTGTAATAGAGGTTGGGCCAGTATGCAGTCAGTTAGTATTTTAATTTGATTATTCATGTATGTTTTGTTGTAAATAATTACTAAGTGGTGAACAAGAGACATAATAATAAAAAAAAAAAATTTCATCAGGTCTTTTAAATGACAATAGATAGACTTAAAGAGAAATTTAAATGATTATTAAATGGGGCGTGACATTATAAATGAAATGTCATTAGTTAGAGTCTTCAAGTAATGAAAGACACTGGTTGGCATTCTTTACTTAGAAAAGTTTCATCATCTTATGATAAGCACACCATTTTTATTTTGAATATGAATGATATGTTTTTTCTTTAAGGGCGATTAAGGCAAAAAAGAGAGTAAATTTCAAATCTACATCATTATCATGTTGAATTATGTGTGATTGATAGACAATTTTAAGAGTTTAACAATTGATTCACCGAGGTAAATATTGAATTTTCGCCTTTATATTGCATGCTTAAATCCTAAAAACTCTTTTATTGCTTTAATAAGCAAAAATTGATTCAATTGGCTAATTTTAAACAAGTGAATTTTCTTTAGTATAATTAATGATGCTTGATTCCCAAATTGAGAATTATGTTATTTATATGTTTTGGAATAATAATTTTTTTCATAATTAAAGGGAATTGTTGATCTCTAGAAAATTAGTCAGGAAAGCATACAGTGTATTTATTGTTATATCTACTTTAAAAATTAGCTCTAATATTGTCAATCAAACCTATAATTGTTCAAAAGAGTTTCTCTATTATGAATATTGTAAAAATGAATTGCACAATTATGTGGGAGAATGGCTAAATGATTATTTAATTACATATATAGAAAAAGATGTATTCAATTATATTCAAAATGAAAAAATCATATAAAGATTTTAATGTATAAAACACTTTGAGAACAATTTTAATTTTTTAAAAGTAGAGTCTTACAAGATTATACACACACACACACGCTTGTGCGCACACACACACACACAGATACTAGCAAAACGTGTTTTTCCCCTATACTTCAAAAAGACAAATTGAAGTATTGTTTATTTGTTGAATTGTTGATGCACTTCAATAATGAAGCAAATATCAAAATATGAAATATGTGGTGACAAAATTAGACTAAGTATAAAGAGAAATGTAAAAAAAAAAAAAAAAAAAGGAAAAATCATTTGCCTCTTTGTTGTCTTTTTCACATAGTGGTGTAACATATTAGAGTTGTTATATTTATTGGTTCCTTAGTGAGGATGACAATTCAAGAGGGGGGGCTAATTGGATATTTTTAAACACTTAGTTTATTGAAAGTTCCTTCAGTTCTTTAACAGTAGATTGATGCAACACAAGTTCTCTTAGTCTCAAGAAAAAAAATGAAATAGAAAAGAAGAGATGACACAAGAGATTTGTAGTGGTTCAGAAATATGCTTATATTTATTCTTTAAGTTATCACTCAAGCTTTTTTACTTTTTTTTTTTTTTAGACTCAAGAATAACCTTTCCTTTTACACGCTAAGGAAGAACCTTTACAATTGTCTCTTTTGATAAAGGAGCAAGAGAGACAATCCACCGTTTGGTAGTTTTCAAAGCACAATATTAATCTTAACCAATTAACAAAAAAGTGACCCTTACCAAATGTCTAAGCCTCTTGATAGGTGATAGAAACAATTAGTGCATAAAGAAAACCTACTCTCACTAACTTGAAGTTAGTTACAAACTCATTAGGTATATTTCAAAATGCAAAAAGTAACACGAAGTAAGTTTGTATGAAGAAAGGTATTAGAATGAAGAAAGGTAAACCTTTTCAAGATGTTCTTCTTCTTGTCCAATCTTCAACTAAGAGTCCTTTTATATGAAAATCCTAAACATTAGCCAGTAAATATAAATGGATCAATTTTGACATCTTTTTTAAAAAAAAAAAAAACTAGTCATTGCACCTTCATACAGTCATTAAATTTTCAATGCCCTTTAAACTTTCATTGTGCTAGTTGAGATCTCAAAAAATGCTCCGTTGAACATTTCTCACGGTTATTGAATTTTCATCATGATCATGATCATTAGCATGTATATCCATCATTGTTGGCTTACACAGATTAGTTAAGATACTTCATGAAGGGTTTTTCAATGCCTATTAAATTTCTTTAATGTTCATTGATTTCTCTCAAAGTCCGTTGTGATCTTCTCCATGGTCGTTAGGGCTACCTTCGTGTATAATTGATAGGAATGAGTAAAACTTCACCCACGCTCATTATCTAACTTCAATTCTCATTGTTTTTCTTCCATATTCGTTAATTTCCCTCCATAGTTGTTGGAGTTTTTATCTTTCTCTTCTCATTTTTTTCTTTGCATCAAATGCCTTCAGCATGTCCAATTTCTACCATCTTGAGATCCTTTAAGCATTCTTCCTTTATAATTTTAACGTGTGTTTTAAAGCATTGTTTCTCGAGATGTGCCTATATCTTCTTTTTTAGATGTTAACCTTTCAACAAAAGTTACAAACACAGACACTCAATCATAAGGTTAAACTTCTTGTAATTTTGGGATAATTTAAAATAATTATACAAAATAGTAACCTTAAGGTCAACAATCTTTACAACAATATTAATAAGTATTTATTTTGATGAATCATTTTCAAGTTGGACAATTACCAATTCAATTATATTCTATTCAAAGTTAAATTAATTCAAAAATATATTATTAACTACCAAAAGCTCATCCTAAACTATTTGAATATTTTATGTGGTTTTTTCATATTCAGCCTTCAAATTTAATTTAATCTAATCTAATATAATTAATATATAAAATTAATTTTGATTTTAGATTCAATTTTAGTTGAGTAATTATCATTTTTCAATTAATGTTTATTTGAGGTAAAATTTTGACGTTTGTCAAACTAATTGTTTTACACATAAGAGATTAGGATTTCTACATTAAACTACCTAATTAAAAATAATTATAAATGAAATAAAGAATCATTAAAAAGCTACAAAATAAACAACTAAAAAAATACAAGGCTAAAAAATAATTTTCATATATTATCTTTTTAAAAAATAAATATTATTTATTTAATCACATATTTTATATGAGTATTTTATCTTATTAATATTTTAAATATATTTCAAATAATATATTAAGTTATACAAATTATCAATACATATATATATATAGGAAATTATATTTCATGCCATGTGAAAATATGACTAATTATAAAATTTAACTTTTAAACCTCTAAATTTGTCCATATTTTTAAAATCAGATAAGATACTAAATCGATCAGCTAGCTGATTTTTTGTTCAACCAGTTTGATAGGTTCGGTTCAATAAAATAAGTTTTTAATTTTTAAAAAAAGTATAAATAATATTTTAAAAATATATTAATTTTTTTAAAAATATATAATATTATAAAATAATGAAAATTATTTTTTTAATTTTAATTTTGAATAAAATAGTGTAATTTTTAAAATTTTTACAAAATGATATAGTTTAATTTGAACTGATTTCATCGATTTTCAATGTTGATTATTTTCTTTTCATTTTGATCAATTTTTAAAAAGATTGATTTTTAATTATAAACTAAACTAAACCACTAATTAATTTTTAATTCTATTAGTGAAATGGACCCCTCCGATCCAAGGGTGAAACATTGAAATTTGCTTATTAACCTGATCAAAATCTTACGTGTTAAATTTTGTTAACCATACCCTACAAACTGTTCTAAAAAATAATCTATTATAATAAAATATGATCAAATATAAATTAAATTTTATTATTAAATTAAAATTTATTTTAATTATACTACATTTAATTAAATCTTACCCAAAAACAACTTAATTATCTTACCAAAAATATAAAAGCTTCTAGGGAAACCCTTCGGACCACACACCCGTGGATATATGGCTGAACTGAAAAGCTACAACCAACCAATTCTAACTGTGTGATCAAAATCTGCCAGGATTGCGGAGAAGCGAGAAGCACTGAAAATGGCGTTGTCAATCTTAACACCCACTTCATATTTTAACTGCCTTAGCTCTTCAGCTTCAAACCCACCTTTCGCTCCATCGCCCTTCAGGCCTTTTAAATTCCCTCCTTTCTGGCCATGGCAAAAGGTATGTGCATATATAATCTCAAACAACTCCTTTTTGCAGATACAAATATACAAGAAGTTAAGTGTTGAGTGTAGTGCAGCTGAAGATGGGCCCACTTAGTGTATCTCCGATGGGGTTAGGAACATGGGCATGGGGGAACCAGCTTCTCTGGGGTTACCAACAATCAATGAACACTGAACTTCAGCAGATTTTCAATTTGGCTGTGGACAATGGAATCAATCTGTTTGATACTGCTGATTCTTATGGGACAGGCAGGTTAAATGGCCAGAGTGAAAAGCTTCTTGGCAAGTTCATTCGAGAATTTCCAGGTCGGTTAGGAGCGTTAATTCATTATAGGATCAGAAATGCAGAAAAAGATTCGTTAATTGCATTAATTCTCAGGAAAGCGGACACTAGATGACATTGTAATTGCTACAAAGTTTGCTGCATATCCATGGCGTCTAACACCGGGGCAATTTGTGAAAGCTTGCAGGTAACTCATTTCACTTACTTTTCTGTCTCTATTGAATTTTCCTGTTATGGCTATGAATGATTGTTTTGCGAAGGTTGTATGTGTGTCCTAAAATCTTATGAAAGATGGTTTTCCAGGGCATCATTGGAAAGGTTGCAACTTGAGCAAATAGGCATAGGTCAATTACACTGGTCCACTGCAAACTACGCTCCTCTGCAGGAGTTAGCTCTCTGGGATGGTTTAGTGGCAATGTATGACAAGGTTACCATAATTTATTTTCAGATCATACACAACTTATTCTTCTTTTCCATATGCTACTTTTTAGTATCATAGACTAATTGATGTATTTTACTATTGAATTTAAACTTAAACTGATTGGTTTATTTGATGAAAATAAGAGAAATGTTGATACACAAGGTAAATAAAAGTCAGTTTGGATATATGGGGAATTTGGTATGAAGGGGTTTTTCCCTTTTCTAAATTATTTTAGTATTTTATGATTTTTGACTTCAAACACAAATCAATAGTAATTCCATTTCAAATGCATCGATCCAAGGAAAATAAACAGTAATTTATGTGGATAAATGCCTGCTTTCATTCTTATTATTAATACTGCTAAATGATTTTTTTAATAATTTCTAATTATTATATTATAGTATATCCTCTGGAGTTTGTGCTATGCCTGTTAAATGTAAGGTATATACAATTACAATATTGTTTTCCCATCCATCTGAGAAAATTGCCTGCTTTGGTTTCTGTAAGTCTTATCATTGACACAATTTTTCTTGAGATTATCAAATAGTCTTTCAGAAACCATAACCCACATGGTTAAACTCATGAAGAGCATCATTTAGGGTTTAGTTCGAGCTGTTGGAGTGAGCAATTATGGACCAAAGCAACTTGTGAAAATACATGATTACCTCAAAGCCCGAGGAGTGCCTTTATGCTCAGCACAGGTATTACTATGCATTATCTCAATATATATGATATGACTTAGCAGAAAAGATTAACAGCCTCATTATGTAGCATCCCTATTACAAGGGCACTAATTTGCTAAATACTGATAAACAAGATGGAGCTCTCTAAAATTCATAACACTTGTGTTGCTATAAATTTGATGGTGGTAGGCATCATGGTATTGCTTTCTGTACATTGTTTTCCGTACACCATATCTAGCATCACTTATCTGACATCTGATAAGATCCATCTTAGGTGCAATTTTCTCTGCTAAGCATGGGGAGAGATCAAAAGGAAATCAGAAATATATGCGACTCTTTAGGAATCTGCTTGATTGCTTATAGTCCCTTAGGACTTGGAATGCTTACTGGGAAATATACATCTTCAAGACTTCCTCCAGGGCCTAGGTACATGGATTCTTCCCCTTCTTAATTCTCATATTTGTAAAAAGAGGGAGGCAAGTTAACTTTTGAATTTCATTGCTTATGTGACACCTCTTAGGGTATTTGTTGTTTTCTTTTTTCAGGGCCCTGCTATTCAGAAAAATTCTTCCTGGATTGGAGCCTTTACTGAGTTCATTACAAGAAATTGCACAAAAAAGGCGTAAAACTCTGCCACAGGTTTTAATTTCTTACATCTTTTTGCCATTGATTCTCATCTGTACTTATTGGAAAATTGACTGCAAGTATGGAAACAGCTATTATGCATATCACTAGTGTTTCTTTTCTGATAGACGTTTCCTGACAATTAGAATTTCGAATCTTTTCAAAAAAACATATACAATGTTATGAGAAATAAATTCTAGTAGCTGTTGTTTTAATTACTAATGCTTCTTAGTGTGTGTTTACTCCATTTTAAATGTGTAATCTCCCTCCAAGTTCTAGAGATTTTTGCTTTAGAGGTTCCTATGAGATTAAGATCATGTTTCCCAATGCTAAAGATCCCAAAGAAAACTTTAGATGCTTGAGTCATTGAGTTAAGACGTCACTGCATTAACAGGTTGCTATAAACTGGTGCATCTGCAATGCTGCCATTCCGATACCTGGGGTTAAGACGATAAAACAAGCAGAGGAAAATTTGGGCGCTCTTGGTTGGCGACTAAGTTCGGATGAGTTGCTACAGCTAGAATTTGCAGCTTGCGAGTCTCCCCAGAAAATGATCCAAAACATTTTCCAGACAAGGTTTTATATATTAACAAAAAAGCTGTTAAAAATTTTGCTTTACTCAGCAGTTCGTTTTACACAAGCATAGTTGTATTCAATTCCATTACGATTATTAATTTTCTATCTCAAACAACAGATAAATTTGGGATAACAACTGCATTGGATAAACCTTGTGACAAAAATCGAGGTGTGGACGTCACATAACACAGAGATGAGTCGACAGAGCAGGTGAAGATGAATAGAAATGCTGTGTTTCATGGGGCTAAAATATGGGGGGAAATGGGAAATTGATCGTAGATGCAGATCATTGGAAACTTGTTTGCTTGTCTTGAAAAGGGTGGCAAAGGTTAAGGACCTTCTTACTTGCAGTCAGCAAGGAAAATATAGCAAAACATTTGGTTGGAAAATATCCTTTATCTTTTATTTTCAAGTGAACAATATTATTGTTTTTGTTATATAGACATCATTTTTGATAAAGATGAATAAACAGGGCTTGAACTAGAAAATCCCTCTTATTGGTGATCAATTTTCTCTCCATTTCTTTGCACTTAGATAAATCTCTTTGCATAACAAAAAACAAAGTCTTTTATCCTGGGAATTCCATGGCACATTCTTGCAGTTAGTTAGCTTTCACAAAAGTAGATAAATTATTCAACATTCCTTTTTTTCTCCTGTATTTGGCATTTATTTTCCGATGTTCGTTGCTTGCATCTGTTGTACCATTTCCACCAACTTTATCGATTGTTTCTACTTTAATGGCTTGCTTGGTCACTTGCATTAACTGCATCTCGCATGCTCTCCATTTTTAATTATGTCTCTGCACAAGTTGAACTTAGGTTAACATGAATAACGGAATATACCATACGTGAAGCTTAATTAATCATGTTTTTGGTTCATAAGAAAGCCAAATGGTCCATGATTAACTGTAAGGTAGTCCTACACTTTTCATAAATATCACCATAAGGCATATATATATATATATATTGTGATTACAAAAAATAAACAAACGGTGCTGTGTTGAGAGACTTCATTAAATATTCACATATTTATTGTAAGAATATGCAAATTATTCAGAGAGATCAATTGGGAATGGTAGGAAGTGTGATTTCTAGGCACTAGGCTTTCTGAAGAAAATTACTGCTCAAATGCTTTACCAGTAGTGAAGATCAGCCCAAGCGCGCAGACTTTGTCATCTGCTTCAAGTTAGAGAGGTAATAATAGGTCAATTAGACTTCATTTGTAAGCGTCAGGAAAAAGCCAACTCCAAATGTGCTGCAGGAAAAAGCCAGAGAGGCAATAAATCTTAAATTTGAATTCATTAAGCACCAACTCTTTGAAATGTTGTTTTAGTGATTTCTATCTACTAGAAATAAGTCACATTAATTCCTTTCAACATAGGTGCAAGAGCAATTTATACAATTGGATGGAGTACTTGATAGAAGCTTTCGTTGAATTTTAAGGGGAAAGTGACTCAAGCAGCTGCAACTTATCAATAACCTTGTTCATTTGGGAATTCCAAGCTCACAGCTATCCATTTATCTTCACTAATTAGCAGCACAGTGATGCCTTCGGGAAAAACAATGTTTGGATAACATGAATACACCCTAACTATTAGAGATTAAATTGAAAGGGTAGAGGTTAAGTTCGAAAATGATTGAGTTTAAATAAGTCTGGGTCAATCATTGTTAAAAAGTTAGAACTAACCAATTAGGTAGTTAAACCCAAACAATTATATACTTTTTACATTTTATGTACTTTTCCAATGTAGGATTTTAATCTTAACACTCTCTCTCAAGTTGCAACTACTTAGTTGACCACATGAAATTGAAATTTCTCCCTATTGAAATTGAAATTGAATGCAGCAGCAACATCAGATTGGGCTGCTAGACATCTAGACGAAAAACTAGGTAACAAATATAAAATCGGGTCAAACGTGTTGTGATATTATATTAAAAATTAAATTGAAAAGGTAGAGACAACAAAAATTGGGTAGAGATTAAGCCCATGAATGATTGGGTTTAAATGAGTTTAGGTCAACCATTGCTAAAATGTTAGAATTAACCAATTATTAGTTAAACCCAAACTCTTGCATACCCTTTATATTTTAGGTACCTTTCTAATGTGAGATTTTAATCTTAACACTAGCCCTTTCGCAAAGTATGTAACTCCTAAATTAACTAGTTATTAGTTAAATCCAAACTATTATATACCCTTTATATTTTAGGTACTTTTCCAATGTGAGATTTTAATATTAACACTAGCCCTTTCGCAAAGTATGTAACTCCTAGGAGCTTCAAGCCTCTTAGTTTTTGAATTTGGAAATGAGAGCGCACAAATGGCATAAAGATGACAGTGGACCTTCTTTTGATATGGTAGTAACAGGTTTAGAATAAGAAGATGATAAGTCATTCTCTTTGGTTGCTATTCTATCACTAATCAATACTGAATGTGCCAAGTTGTAATCTTCTGAGCCAATTTTGAGATTGGCTGGAATTATTTCATCCAGATTGCTTCTTGAACTTCATTAGGGAAGCAGTATGATGCTAAAAACACATCATCTAAAGCTAGCAACTTGCAAGTGTTTACTAATGCCTAAATCATGCTAAAATATGAGACATATTTACCTTTGCTTTCCACAAAATGTTCCTTATCTATAGTAACTCAAGGTAACAAGAAGGGAATCATGATGTTTGATGTTTTGTTGCATATCAGTAACTCTAGTCAAGTATAAGCCAGGAGGAGACTCAAGAGATTCATTAGTTACGAGCATAGAGAAAGGAAACTTTGTCGCAGACTCATTGCAACTGAAAAGAAAATAGAATCACTTGTTCTCTATTATGCAATAGCATTTGAGTGGCTAATAGTTTGGGGAGAGATAAATCCTTATACTGAACTTAAGTGGCTAATAGTTCCAAAAACATTAATTTCCAATCAAAGACATTAATTTCCAATCAAAGACATTAAATCCAAAAACAAAGTAAACATTAATTTCTACTCATCATGGCATCCTTATACTGAACTTAAGTGGCTAATAGTTTGGGGAGAGATAAATCAATATACTCATACATTGCTCTTAATTCAAATACCAAAGGGACTCAACATGTAAATAAATGGTTATTATAACAATAACATCTTTCCAATCAAAGAGGCATGCACATGATCACACACAGTATGTTAATTTCACTTTGAGTTTTTTCATAAGTGATAGCTGAAATTTGAATGGTCCTAGCAAATGCATTAGTTATTTATGTAGCAAAAGACATTTTTCCACGAGGATTGAACAAAATAAGTATTAAAATTATAATTAACCTTTAATTATTTAAACAATTGAAGTAAACGAGAAAATAATTAAAATTTGAAAATTCAAAAATTAAAAGCAAATAAAGGAAAGCAATAAACAATTAATTTTTCAATAATCAAATTAAAAGAGTTAAGACTATTGGTTCACTAAACCACTCCAATAAATTTCAATTCATTAAATTTAACCAAGATAATTTATTATTGTTATAAGCTAAGACTTTTTCTAAAATTGCTTAATATTCTCTCCCAAAATATAGTAGCCTTACTTCTATCAAGTAACCTTTAGATTCCTTTATGAAGTTCTCAAAATAGAAAGTGCATTAAGTTTCATGAAAAGCTTGTAATAGATGAATCATGTATATATATTCCTATGTATCATTTAATTAACACAATGAATTATTTAGTCAATTATGCAAAAATTTTTCTCAATTCATTCACATAAGCCAAATCAACTAAGAGGTGGTCAAACTTTTAATTGCATTAAACACAATAATCTATGGACAATATGAAAATAAAAATATCTTAATTAAAAAAACAAAAATAATCCATTATTATGATAAGGCTTTCCATAGTCTTAGGTACAAGAAAATTAGTTCATGAAGAATGAAAGAAAATTAGAAAGAAGAAGAGAGAAAATCATGAGTTTACAATGAAACAGAAGAATGTCTTCACTTTAGGTTGGTTGCACTCCTCTTCATTCATGTTTAACTCTCCCTTTACAAGAGAAAAGTCTCTCAATTAATAAGAAAAGATCTTGCTCAAATCTCTTCTAAAATTTAGAGATATTTTCTTCTGAAATAGTTTTCTTTCTAAAATAACAAAAAAAATATCTATATTTAGGGTAAATCTACTAGCTCATCTAACCAAATAAGATAGAATCTTCAATGAAAATAAAACTAAAAATTCTCTCATTGATCTCTTAAATTCATCAGGTTTAGATTGGCAAATCGTGCCCATATCTTATCACTTTAAGTCTTCTACCAAAAAGTTCATTTCACATCCTTTTGTCCCCAAAATTGAAGATTCTTGCAATTTGATGTCTAATCTCCCTATTTTAACCTTAATGCATTGAAAATATTAAATTCAATTTATTGAGTATTAAATTCAAATAAAATTAGAAATTAAGCATAAAACTGGAAAAAATTCACCATTATTAAAATATACATTTTTATGCCTCGTCAAAGTGTCCCACACTTAGTATAATGCTTGTCCTCAAGTATACCCTAACGCAAACTCAATTAACTTTCCATTTCTTCACCCCTTACTCTTTTAGATTGTCATCAAATAATCTTGAATTACTAATCCATATGAACTCAAGTCAAATCGTAATAAAAAGAAACAAGCATTTCATCAATGAACTCTTAAAACAAAGAAAAACACTTTGTTGCCTTAACAACTCCTTTAAAACTAAATGCAACAAGATTCAAAACCCCTCTTAATGATTTGAGTCAATGCACTCAAGGTATTTAGGTTATTAATAAGCTCTCAAGTCAAAATAAAGGATGATATTACCATAAGATATCATACCTCCACTACTTAATATGAGTTCTATGCATTAAAAACCTAAAGAGTTTGAACGGATTGTAATGGGGTTTGGGTTTAGGTTTGATAAAAAGGTTTGAATAAAAATTATTGATGGAATTTGTTGGACTAGGTTGGTCAAACTTAAGTCAAAGCACTCTTTTGATATTGACAATATACATTGAAAGGTTCTAATGCATATAATGCATATTTTACGTGTTGTTCTTACATAATTTAAGTTAAGAACTCATTAGAAGTAGAATAGAAGCAAAATCCTCTAAGTATTTCAAAAATGTAACCAAGACAAAGGTATTACGATTGCTACCTTAAGACTTTTATGAACCAAAAGTTCTAGTTTGTTTTCACAATAAGAGTCATGATTGGCTTTGACCAGGACTTTCAAAAGATTCAAGAAGTTCTTTAACAACCACATAGAAAGCCAACTGTTGAGTGCCACATGTCCAAGAAAACATTGAAAGATTTGAATTTTGTGACCACAAATATTTGTAGCCACCACAACTCATCCTCAAGATGGAATGTGATTATCCAATTTGATTCATGATGGAAATAACATTACAATTTCTCAGTGCTATTCCAAGTAGCGACCACATCATAAGAGTCTCAATTGTGACCTTTGTAATTTGTTAAAAGGTACTAATGGCTAGTTTTTAGATGACTAATGCCAGATTGCCAAATGTCACTAGCCATTAGACACGTTTGAAGGTCATGATTGAAAAATGTTAAGATCTAGATCAAAAAGCAAATCGCGATTGCACCTTCCTATCTCAGCCGCGACTTACCTCTTACAAGCATTAAATATAGGATTTGTCAACCTAACTTTGAATATTTGCACATAGTTTCATTTGTAATGGTTGTTTGGTGGTTGGAACTTATATACACTCAACCAAATGGCTTTGAATGCAAGGGGATAACATTTACTTATGGCAAAACTCTTGCAATTTGATTTATATTTAATTTTTTAATTCTTTGTACTTGAGTTGTTAAAGGTTAGGTGTGAGCCATAAAGACTTTGGGATTACATTTTAGAGTGAGCATAAGTGATAAAACTCTTATGTAAGGTTGTGCATGAGTCTTATTTATAATTGGGTTTAGTGTAAGCCTAAACACTAAGTTAGGTGTGAGCTTATAAAACACTATTAAGAGTTAGTAAAATATCCAATTGGAGAATTGGAGAGTGGACGTAAGGTTGGCTAACACTCGAACCACTATAAATTACTAGGGTTAATTCTTCTTTTACTTTTTCTCTAACTTGTAATAGCCTACACTCACCTTAAACCCTTCTTTGATGGATCTAACAATTCTCATTAGAACTATAAAATGGAGATCTATCTTGATAATGATGTGGTGGATCCTTGGGACATTATAATAAAGGAGTGAAAATCACCTACTAGAGTAGTGGATGGAAGTGAGGAGTTGCTTCCAAGGAAGAATGAGTTGAGGCCATAAGAAAGTAAATGAAAAGAATAAAAAAACAATGTCAATCATCTTGAGCTCTCTTTAATAAAAAAAATGTGGTAGAGTTCAACATTGTCACACTATTAATGAGATATGGAAGGCCTTGAAGAACTAACATAAAGGCACAATGCAAGTAAAATCAAGTAGATTAGGTATATATATGACATAATATGAGCTTTCATGATGAAAGAGAATGAGAGTGTCACCAAAATGACAAATAGATTACTTTCCATTATCAACAACATAATGAAGTATCGAAGGACTTTCGCCAACAATAAGGTAAACACTAAAATTCTCAAAATGCTTCCTTTGGAAAATTTTGGGGGATAGGTGTGTAGCATTGAAAACTTTAATGAAGATATTGACAAAGTACTATCGATGTTCTCATTGAAAAACTTCTCACACATGAGATGACCATAAAAAAAAGATGAAGAAATGAAATAAATGAGGGGATAAGGAGACAAAGAAAAGAAGAAGAGTAGTGCTTTTAAATCCTCTAATAAAGATAAAGAGGTGGAGGTTCGCTCAAGTGATAGTGATGAAAGTGAAAAGAAGAAGAAGAGCTAGTCATGCTTTCAAAGAAATAAAAAAAGATTATGAAAAGAAAAAAGGAAAGAAGAAACCTTAATAAGGCATAATCCAACTCCAAAGAGAAGAATAATGTGACTTGCTTTGAATGTGGAAAGCAAGGTCATATTAAATCCAATTATCTCAAACTCAAAAAGAAGAAGAAGAAGAAGAAGTGGGACAAGGGAAAGAAAAAAGGGGTGTAAACCAACTTAGGATGATGACTCAAATGAAAAAGAGGAAGATGTTCAGGTTGCGAACTTTTGCTTTATGGCTCAAAAGGACTCCTTTAATGAGGTAAGTACTTCCTTCTAATCTTATGATGATATTGAGTTTGATGAGGACAAGGATGATAAGCCACTTGAGGCCATGTCCTTAAGATGTGATAAATATAAATCCAAAATAAAAGTTTATAAGAAAAAATGTTCCAAACTTGAGGATGATTTCAAAAATTTAAATGATCATGTTTGTAGCTTGAGAACCTGTAATGAGGAACTTAATAAATTTATGGAACAATTTTCTCAAACTTATCTTCTTTTGATTCTCTAACAAAGGAAAATGATTCTTTGAAAAATAAATTCATTGAATTAAGAAATTATATTTCAAAATTTCACAAAGGGAAAAAAACTTTGGATACACTTATTGCATCTCAAAGACCATCCCTTATGAGACATGTTTTTAGCTTCAACGGTGCTTCTGCATCCACATCTTCTCTTTTTACATTCATTAGAGTTTCCACTCCTTAAACTCCTAACATAAAAGTGATTGGGAAGTAGAGTGATCCAAGCACTAAACCCCCTATGCCCAAGGGTAAGGGCAAGGTAACCTAAAGCTCTGGGGTTAAGCCTTAAAGAGATACCCATGCTTTTATGTATCAAAAGAGCCATGTACCTAAGCACACACCTTCTGCTCCTTATTGCATATGTTCTTATATGCACACATATGAACATGGTATGAGAAGGGCTCTCATTTATACCAAAGTAGTGTAAAGAAGAAAAACTGACAAATCTAAGCTCTAATGTTAGTATTGCATGAAATTTGGACATATTAATGTGTTTTGTTGCATTAAGAAGGCACACCTCAAACTTGAGGATCCTTCCAAGCTTAACCCTATAGGAGCTAGGTATGCTTGGGTACTATTGTCCCTTGGCACCAAGAAGGGGGGTTGAATTGGTGTATAAAAATTTAAAAGGCAAAAAAGAGGGGAAGAAGAATGAGTATAGTTGAGACAATGATTTATAGTGGTTCGGGTATAATTGACCCTACGTCCATTCCCTAATCTATCGATTGGGTATTTCACTATCTCAAGGTGTTTTCAAGATCACACCTAATTGTACAACTTGTGTTTTGATGACTCACACATAACCTTACAACAATGTGTTTTTAGGCTAATACACAACCTCACTCAAGTGTTTCACTAGACTCACACTTAAACCTTTCTTTAAGTGTTTTTTACAGGCTAACACTATAACCTTACAACTTGGTGTTTAATGCTCACACCTAACACTTACAATTTCATAAAGAAAATTGAAGAAAATGAGTAGCAAAGATTGGGAGCTTTAATTACTTGTAATAAATTTCTTAGCAACCCTCTTCATGGCTGTTTGGTGGAGTATTTATACCCAAACTTCACCAAAGAGACGTTGCAGATCATAACTCATCAAATCTTTAAGACATGGTTGACATATTCTGCATTAAATGCTTGACAGTATCAATTCACGATCGCTACTACTCATTAGCAATCGCAAAATCCAAATTTCTGAACGAAAATCCCATTTGTGTCTAACGGCTGTCCACGTGGTAGCTTCTGATTAGTTCACTAGGAAAATATAGCCATTGCTCTTTTACCTACTTTCAAAAGTCGCGGTCGCAAGCTTTCTTGTACAGGACGAGATAGAAGACTCGAATTCGTCTGCCAAAAATGGTTATCTTCTTCTTTATGATTCGCGGTTGCTACCAATAAGATGCCTTCGCGAAATTTAACTTCCAACGGTCTACTGGAACACGTGTCATGCTGTGATTGTGGACTTGCTTCCTTTTTGAGTCATTTCGAAATTCGCCATCGCGACTAGGGCGTGACACTCATCGTAATTTCGTCTGTCAATTTTGGACTCATTCATTTGGATGAATCACGACCAAGAATGGCTCCGTGATTTCACCTGTCACAGTCGCGAATACAAAGTAGCGATCACGATTTAGAAGTCATTTTTCATACTTGAGAAATTCGAGCTTCATCCAACTTCCAACTTTAGATAAAAAACTAAAGGCTATAACATAACACTAATTTGAAATATTAGACATGATCAATCTCCTTTGTCAAGATCAAAAGAGGTCTAAGACTTGGGTTAATTACCCTAGTCCAACAATCTCCTCCTTTTTGATTTTGACAACTTAGATTGACCCTTAGTAATAATAATGCAGAAAAAGTGAAGTTAGATTGCAGGTAAAGATTCAATGACTACTTAAGACAAAAATTTGCTAAGTATATTATTCATTCAAACATATGCTCCCCCTTAATTTATGTTATAATTTTTGATACTTAGATGATTATTCAAACATAGTGATTTGCTTAGGTCATACCACTCTCTCCCCCTTTGGAAAGATCAAAAAGAGGAGGAATTAGGGAGAAAGTAAACTCATGCATAAGTAATAATAAGGAGCAAAAGTAAACATAAAAAGCAATGAATAACAATCACATAAGATCACAATATAGCAAAGAAATAACTTTTATTTATTTATAACTGTGGAATCACAAACTTTTAAACATAAGAAGAGAAAAAAAAATACAAAGAGATCCCTAAACTAGAAAGTAGGAGACTCATCACTAGAGGTGTCTTCAACTTGAGCAGGAGCGATTCCCTCGACTTCATCTCTATCTTCAACGTCGTCTTTATTGTCATCTCCATCTTTTGTATCTTCAAAGTCCTTGAAGTTCGGAAGATGACAAGAAAGGACTTCAAGTTTCTCTTGGAGATCCACCATATCGCTGTGGAGATGGGAAAGGAAGAGTAGCCTTCGCTTCATCATCTGCATCATTTTGTCCAATTTGCGATCTAAGGTGGCAAGAGATAACTTGATCTTTGCTTTGGGTCGATGAGGAGGGACTTAAGTTGTTCCTTCATTAAGTTGGAGCTTCTTTCTTTTGGAAACTTGAGAGGACTCCACTTTCTTTGCCTCTACCACACTAAGGGTATAGATGTAAGAGTTTAGATGGATGGCCTTAGTGTTGATCAAATATGTTAGGTCGAGGAAGTTCTGTGATGGAAGAAGCTTCTTGGTGAGGAATTGATCATTGTCCTCATTTAGAGCTCCAACGAATCGGTAGATGGCGGTGACATGAGAAGGGAGCAAAAACTGGCTCTTTGGCTTGGTGCTCATGTGGATTAGTTGATCAATAAGGTAGCGGCCGGTTTGGATGGGTTTGTTTTTTACAAGGCAAAATAAGAATGCTAAGTCTTTTTGGGAAGCCTTATCGTTTCCATCACCCCTTGCATTGATGGAGAAGGTGATGATCCGATGAAGGATTCATAAAGGTAAGGTTTTTATGTGTTTGGAGAGGGAAGAACGGGGGTCGTGTTTGGTCTCAATGGATATCTCCAACCAAAATTCGGAGTAATTCACATCAAGTGTAGAGATGATGAAGGGTATACGTTCTCCAACTTGGAAATTGAAGAGGGACGATAATTGGTCGAAGGTTATGAAATAAAGATCGCCAAAGCCCCCGAATATCAACCCATGTTGGCCCGCCCTTGATTCGGCTTTGAGGCTAAGTTGCACGGTGCACATGAATTATCGCACCACCTCTTCATACCCAAGTTCATCTCAGAAGATGAATTCGTTCCATCCAAGGTTGGACAAAAAAGCGCGAATTTTATCATTGAGACCCAAGGTTACTCAAATTGATTAAATGAAGGGTTGAAAATGGTTGGCCATCAAATCACATAAATGTGAGAAGGTTACTCAAATTCACGTACGTGAAAATGGAAGTCGCGACTGCAAATTTTGAAAAATGTGAGTAACGGACAAATTTTCCTCGGGAATACGCACTATAATGGTCAGAATTTTGAAATTAATGACCAAAATTCGCAATGGAGAGAAATTTCGCGATTGCGAATTGACGTTTGACAACCAATAGAAGTTGACTTGTAATTCACGACCGTGAAGAAGGAATAACAACCGCGAATTATGAGTCAGCAAGGATAAAAATGAAAATTTCTAAAAAACATGTGATCCCCTAGAAACAAATAATAAATCCTTTCATATCAATCATCAATCAAACATTTCACATACACATATCACACAAGATCAAATAAGAATTTTCACTTGAGGGAGCTTCCATCAAACATTCCTAATTCTCTCTTAATGAAGTTCATCCTTTCTTTATTTAGAGGTTTAGTGAAAATATCTGCAAGTTGATGATTAGTGTCAATAAATTCTAACACAACATCACTTTTTTACACATGATCTCTAAGAAAATGATGCCTAATATCAATGTGCTTACTTCTAGAGTGTTGGATGGGATTCTTTGAAAGATTGATAGCACTAGTATTGTCACATTTGATAGGAATGTGATCAATCGCTTTGCCAAAGTCCTTTAATTGTTGTCTCATCCAAAGAACTTAGGTGCAACAATAACCCGCTGCCGCATGCTCGGCTTCCGTGGTAGACAAGGCAACCGACACTTGCTTTTTACTAGACCATGAAACTAAGCATTCACCAATGAATTGGCAAGTCTCAAAAGTGCTTTTTCTATCTAATAAGCTACCTGCATAATCCGCATCCGAATACTTAACTAGGCTAAAAGATGTGTTCCTAGGATACCATAGTCCTAAGTGAATAGTGTCATGCAAATATTTGAAAATTCTCTTCACAACATTCAAATGAGAATCCCTAGGTGAAGATTGAAACCTAGCACACATATAAACACTAAGCATTATATCTGGCCTAAAAGCAGTAAGAAAATTAGAGATCCGATCATACCTCAATATCTCTTTTCATCTACTATTGTACCCGATTCATCCTTGTCTATCTTGATGGTACTACTCATTGGAGTTTTTGCTACCCTGCATCCTTCCATGCCAAATTTCTTTATAATTTCCTTTATGTATTTGGCTTGGTTGATAAAGATCCCTTCTTTGAGTTGCTTGATTTATAGACTAAGAAAGAATTTGAGCTCTCCTATCTTGCTCATTTTGAATTCCTTAGTCATACACTTAGCAAATTCCTCACAAAGAGATTCATTAGTAGCACTAAAGATAATATCATCAACATAGATTTGGACAATTAAAGTGTCTTGCTTGTGCTTTTTAACAAATAGTGTAGTATCAACCTTTCCTTTCTCACAATCATTTTGTAAGAGAAATAGACTTAGCCTTTCATACCAAGCTCTTGGAGCTTGTTTCAATCCATATAAGGCTTTGTTTAATTTGAAAACATGGTTTGGAAAACAATGTGATTCAAAACCAGAAGGTTGTTCAACATAAACTTCCTCCTCAATAATGCCATTTAAAAATGCACTCTTAACATCCATTTGAAAAAGTCTGAAGTTCATATGACATGTAAATGCTAAGAAAATCCTAATGGCTTCTAATCTTGCTACGGGGGCAAAGGTTTCATCATAGTCTATGCCTTCCTCTTGGTTGTATCTTTTAGTAACCAATCTAACCTTGTTTCTAGTGATGACACCTTGCTCATCTAACTTGTTCCTAAACATCCACTTACTACCTATAATTGGGTGATTTTTAGGCCTAGGGACAAGTTCCCATTCTTTGTTCCTCTCAAATTGGTTGAGTTCTTCTTGCATAACAAGTACCCAACTTTCATCTTCAATGGCCTCATTAATTGATTTTGGCTCTAATTGAGAAACAAATGCAAGATTATTATCTAAATGATGTAATTGAGATCTAGTACTTACATCCTTTGATGTATCACCAATGACCAAGTCCTTGGGGTGGTACTTGGAGAATCTCCAATCTTTGGGTAGCTCTTGCCTTGGTTCATCCTCTTATTGAAGTTGTGGTCCCTCATCCATTCTTGATGATTCACCTTCTTCTTTATCATCTCTTCTTGTAGTATCTTCCAATTCCAGCTTTTCTAGATCACCTACAAGATTATCAATAAAAGTACCTTTCCCAAGATCAAGTTTACTAGATTCATCAAAAACGACATTCATAAACTCTTCAACTACCATAGAACTTTTATTAAAGACTCTATAAGCCTTGCTTGAGGTGGAATAGCCTAAAAAAAAATTCCTTCATTAGTCTTGGAATCAAATTTCCTAAAATTATCCTTAGTATTCAAAATATAACACTTACATCCAAATACTCTTCGATATGAGACATTGGGTTTTCTACCATTCCATAACTCATAAGAGGTTTTATTGAGAATGAGTCTTTTAAAAACTCTATTTGCTATATAACATGAGGTATTAATGGCTTCGACCCAAAAGTAATTTGGTAAGGAATACTCAATGAGCATTGTCCTAGCCATTTCTATCAAAGTTCTATTTTTCCTCTCTACAACACCATTTTGTTGAGGTGTTATAGGAGTTGAAAAATTATGAAAATTCCATTCTCTAAAAAATAATTTTCAAATGATTGATTTTGAAATTCGTTTCCATGGTCACTTCTAATAAAAGTTATGAAGTAACCTTTTTCATTTGAAACTCTTTTTGCAAAGCTTTTAAAAACATCAAAAGAATCATTCTTATGAGCTAAAAAAGATACCCAAGTAAACCTAGAGTAATCATCTATAAGGACCAGTGCATAACGCTTTCCACCTAAGCTAGCGCTCTTAGTAGGTCCTATCAAGTCCATGTGAATAAGTTGAAGTAGTTTAGAAGTACTTACAACATTTTTTTTGCTTTATAGGAGGCTTGATGTTGCTTCCCCATTTGGCATGGGCCACATGTCTTGTCTTTAGTGAATTTTAGCTTGGGAAGTCCTTCCACTAACTTTCCTTTGGATAGGCTTTGAAGAAGATCCATGCTTGCATATCCAAGCCTTCTATGCCATAACCAAGCTTTATTACTTAAAGACATGAGACACTTGAAAGATTAGTTAGCCAAATTGTCTAAGTCAATTGAACATGTATTGCCTTTCCTTTCACCATTGAAAATAACCTCATCATCCACTAAGGTGGTGATTCGACATTCCCTAGGATCAAAGGTGACCTTATTACCTTTATCATACAATTGACTTACACTTAATAAATTATGTTACAAGCCACTAACTAGTAAGACATTATCAATTAATAAACAATCATCCTTACATATGGTACCAATGCCAATTACCTTACCCTTGGCATTGTTACCAAATGTGACATCTCCACCTTCTTTCTCTTTAAGTGATGTGAATAGTCTTCTATTTTCGGTCATATGCTTTGAACAACCACTATCCACATGCCAATTACTTGCTTTGGTGGTAGTCACATTTCCCTACAAAATAAGTGTCAATCACCTTTTCTTTAGTACCCACGCATCCTTGGGTCCTAGAGGGTTAGTGATTGAAGGATCCTCCAATTTGAGGTGAGCCTTTCTTATAAAGCAATGTAAGTTGATATGCCCATATTTCATGCAATAGTGGCATTGGAGATTAGAATTGTTAGTCTTTCTCCTATGCATGAATTTAGTATGAGTAGGAAGCCTTTTCATACCATGATCATATGAATGCATGCATGGACACATAGGACGAGTAGGGGTAGAGGGTTTTCTATGAGGATGATTATGCCTTTTGTTATACATATAAGCATGATTGGCTTTTTGAGTCTTAGCTCTAGAGCCTTGGGGAGCCTTCCCTTTGCCTTTAGGCTTAGGAGGCTTAGTACAAGGAGCACTTTTCTTCCCAATCACCTCAATGCTTGAGGTTTGAGGTTGTGAAGCTCTAACAAATGTAGTTGTAGAAGATGATGAAGCTCTATTAAAACCTAGACCATACCTAATTAAAGGTGGTCTTTATGACACAATAAGAGTGTCTAAAACCTCTTTTTCTTTATGAAATTTGGAGATTGAGCTTCTAAGCTCAATGACTTCCCATTTGAGAGAGTTATTCTCCTTTCTAAGTGAGGCTAAGGAAGAAGATGATGTTGATAATTTTTCAACAAATTTCTTATGTTCTTCATTAGAAGCCCTCAATTCCTTTACAAGCTCATTTAGAGACTTGGACTCATCTTTTAGTTTGGAGCAATTCTTCCTATAGGTTTTGACAATATATTTCATAAGTTCTTCAATAGAAGCCCTTAATTCCTTTACAAGCTCATTTAGAGACTTGTACTCATCTTTTAGTTTGGAGCACTTCTTCCTATAGGTTTGACTTGTGACTTATACTTGTCACATCTCATAGCTAGCTTTTAAAAGCTTTTCACTTATATTATCCACCTTATAATCAAAATTGGAGTGGGAAGATATACTTGCCTCTTGTGAAGAGTCCCTTAGTGCCATGAAGCATATGTTGGCCTCCTCTGCTTCCTCATCTTCACTTGAGTCATCATCCCAAGTGGCAGAGAAGCTTTTCTTCTTTTCTTTGTCCCATTTCTTCTTCTTCTTTATCTTTAGACATTCATTCTTCATATGCCCTTGTTTGCCATATTCATAGCATGTGGCATCATTTGTTCTTTCTTTTAAACTTTGGGTAGATTTCTTGAAGACTCTTCTTTCTTTTTTTCTCCTTATCAACTCCTTGGTTCTTCTTAAGAGCATGGCTAGCTCTTCTCCTTCTTTGTCACTATCCTTTTCACTTAAGGAGATGTCCACTTCTTTCTCTCTTATTGAAGCTTTGAGACCTATGGTTCTCATTTTTGGTTTTTCACCTTGGCCCTTTAGTTTCTTCATTTGCTCATCTTTTTGAATAGCCAACTCATGAGTCAAGAGCTTGCCAATGAGCACATCGGTTGGGACCTTTCCAATCTCCAAATTGGACTCTTAAATACTACACACCTTAGCCCCAAATTTGTCAAGTGGAAGAGTTTTAAGGATTTTGGTGTTTACCTCATAATTT
>CATIWR010117479.1:0-13243 GCA_949677035.1 Omphalea diandra | reverse complement strand
AATGATATACAAATTGAAAAATATAACATCAATTGTAATTATTAATGTATATAGAGAAGATTGATGTATTATAATTATATTAAAAATTAGTGATAATTATACAAAGTAGAAATTATGTGATAGTTAACTAGTAAATTTTGGACAAAAATTAAAAAGCAAATTAAAATGATAATGATATAATTGTAGTTATTATATGGAAATGGAATATTGAAATTATCTTAAAAGTTAGTGATAATTATAGTAAAGTTCAATAAAGTTATATAAAAATTATATTAAATGATAATCAATAATATATATATATATATATATATATATATATATATAAATTGTACCAACAAAAATAAAAAAGAAAATATTTTAGAAAAAGAGTAAGAGAAATTATAGAGAAAAAAAGAAAATAATTTTTTAAAAAAAGAAGTAAAGTGACACTATCAAGAAAAATTCTTGGCTGAGAACGGGATTTAAAAACTCAAAAAAAAAAAAAAAAAAAAAAAAGGCCAATATAATGGAATGGCACTGTTCCAGTAACAGTGCCATCCTTTCCAACTTGGTATATATAATAATTTCGGTTTAAGATTACAATTATTAGCATCTTTTAAGTTTTCAAAATAGATAACATGTTATGGCAACATTATATAAAATTCAATTGTTTATTTATCAAATAAGTAATACTGACGCTTGATAGGTTTATATTTACTACTTTATTTCTTGTACTTTTTTTAATTTTATTTGCAGTGGTTGCATGATAGGTTTTATATTTACTACTTTATTTATTTTTAAAAAAAATTTCCTTTTTTGAAAATAAAGATTTTATATATTTGATTTAATCATTTCTATTATTGCATCCCTAATAATAGTCCCTGTCGAGCTCTCCCTAAGTGATACACTTCTGAAAAAAGAAATTTTCTTGAAGTTATTTTTTTGAAAGTAAAGGTTTCATATATTTGATTTAATCTTCACTCATCGTTTCCATCATTATAAGATAAATTTACTAAATAAAGGCATTCATTTGATACTAAGCGATACACTTCCCAAAAAAATAGAAATTTTTTCTAAAAGTTTTTTTTTTTGGAAGTAAAAGTTTTATATATTTTGATTTATATTTTTTTTAGTAAGCATATTAACTTTATGTTCTTTTTAGTAAGTATATTAACTTTATTTTTATGTATATTTTTTTAGTAAGTATATCAACTTTATGTTTGATGTATTCATTATCTTTTAAAAATATTATTTTAAATTTATTAATATAAATACATTTACATGTTAAATTAATTTATTTAAAAAATAATTATAAAATATTTTATATTATTTTTTCAATTTTCTTGAATTGTACTTACTACCTTTCCCTCGGTAAATTATTTACTCGAAGAAAGTTAAACAATTAAAAAGAAATATTACTGTTATTGACTTTGCGCTTTCTTAAAGCTAACATATTCAAAAATCACATTTTCTTAAAAATTATATTTTATTAACTAATTTTCTTTAAAATAAATAACATAAAAATTTAGGAGATCATTTTTCATTAAGGACATATCAGTAATCTATTATTTTGTATTATTTATTTAGTTAATAAAATATTTAGTCTTTATTAAAAAAAAACTTCAATCGATGATACATTTTTAATGTCCAACCCCACTGATGTTATGCAGTCTACTCAGGGGTGTTAGCTCGATCCTGTCTTCTTAAATGAGGGAGGTTGCTTAGTCAAATTGCCTGAAAAACAAATAGGGTTAGAGAGGGATCCGATTGTTGATCGGAAACCCACTCTGATACTTAAGTTAATAAGGTTTGGTTGAGAGTAAATGTGAGTGGTTGTAAAAGAGTTAATGAGAGATACTTGAGACCCTTTTATATAATGATGTCTTGTTTTCCTCTTTGAAGAGGGTCTTGGTCTTTTTTAGCTCAGACGATATAGTTTCCTGATGATATGATTCCCATAGGCTGTGGGCAGGGTGAGCTGCAGGTCAGGCAAGGTGAACCGAACCAAGCAAGTTGACAAGCTTTCTTTTAGGGAAAAGTCAATTTCCCCTTTTTGCTCGACTGATATGATTTCCTTTCGAATAAACTTACATTTCCCATGAACCATTGAGAAAGCGCCCTATTGTGGGCCCAGCTGGCAAGCTGCGGTTCCATTATGGGCCAAGCCGGTATTGTGAGTTCACTTGTTTGGCTAAACTGAGTTCTTTGTGTTATTAGGCTTAGCTCAACGTTATTTAGTTAATATCACTCACTAATGGTGAAAAAAGGAAAAAGAAATGGATAAGATTCTCTATAAACTTATAACTAATGACAAATATACCTCAATCAAGTACAAATCTCGAAAAAACTAATTCTCAAAAAGGAAATTCTATTTCTACTCTCTTTTATTGTTTTCCCTTAATCAACACAATTTTTGGGTGGGTTATCGATTGAGATTACATGTCAAATTGGGCATTTTATATTTTGAACTTGCTAGCCAATATGGTCAAATCTCAGTAATGTAAACTTCTCTTTATCACTAGATTTTCAATGATTGTTTGATTGTTGATGAATATAAGTAGAGCTTGAAGTTCATGATGCTTCCCACCTAAGATGGTCGCTTTCACGATTTTAAGCTTTATTCTTTTTTCCTTCAAATGGATAAATTTTTTTTTCTTTTAAAAAATATCTATACCACTTTTTTGACTTTACGTGTTGCTTATTATTTTGCAGCTGGTAAATTAATTATCAATAGCAATTTTGTTATTTTGAATTTTATATAGTGTAGGTTGCAAATTTGTGCAAAAGATAAAATTCTATAGCATAATTTAGGAAAGTTATAGTTACTAAGCAGTTTTGCAGTTCAATGGATCACCTAAAGTTTTCAACTTTAAATGCATGACGCAATTTGTGTTAGGTTTATAACAGGTTTATACAAATTTTATATGAATTTTTTGTATTTCAAGAAAAAAATTAATACGGACATCAAATAAATATTAAATTAATATGCAATTTCTTTTATTAGCAGAGATTTATTTCAAATTTATCAAGCATGCAAGTTTATTTTGTTTGAATTAAACTTATTTTAATAAAACAGACATTCATTTATAAGTGATTAACAATAAATTTATAATTGATTTATAAGTGGTTGACAACATGTTTATAATTGATTTATAAGTGGTTGATAATATGTTTATAACTGATTTATAAATGATTGACAATATATTTATAATTGATTTATAAGTGGTTGATATCATGTTTATAACTAGTTTATAAGTAGTTAATAATATGTTTATAATTTTTTTATAAACGATTGACAATATGTTTATAAACAGTTAACAACATGTTTATAACTAGTTGATAACAGATTTATAAAACTATCGACTAAAATAAAAGAAAAATATAATTAAAATGTAAATATCATCTTTAACCTTCAACAATAAGTCTTTCTCTCTATTTATAACTAATTTTTAGCTCAAAGTATGCAAATATTTATAAGTCATTTACAACAAATTTATAAAATCACCAATAAAAAAAATATAAATAATAATAATTAAATACAAACATTATTTTCAATCTTTATTAACATGGCTTTCTCTATTTTTAAGACTGATTTTTAGCTTAAATAACAATTTCTCGTGTACGATATATTAAAACTTATGATTTTTTATTATAAACAATAAAACAAAGTTAATCAAATCTATTTATAAATTATAAAATAAATTTATGAATACTTTAAACAAAGTTAATCAAATCTATTTATAAATTAAATTTATCTATAAATCAAATTAAAATAAATATGAATTTAATTATTTAAAATTTTAATTTCAAATTAAATTAAACTGATAATTGATGCTTTTAGATTAAATTAATCTATAAATCAAATTAAATTAAATATAAATTTAATTATTCTAAAATTTATAATTTTAAATTAAATATTTTTTAATTTCAAATTAAATTAAACCGATAGTTGGCATTTTAAGAATCCCAAATATATTGTTCTCGTGATTGTTACGTTTCAATGTCTAAGTTTTATTTTTACAAAAAAAAAAAAGAAAAAAAAAGAGGACCACTAGTAATTTTGTGGCTAGCACACGTGTGTGGTCCAGGAGCTCCAATATAAAACATGTTTCCACTAATGTTTGACTCAAGGGTTTGTACAGTGTAAAAATTGAATGAAAAAAAAAATGTAATTGCCCTAAAAGAGTAAAAATGTCAGTAAAAACTACTCAGAATACATAATATTTTTTATAATATGTGAGATATAAATATTTTAAAAAAAATATACCGTATCATTATTTCAATAATATCAGTAATATTAAAATCTTTTTTAGGGCTCAAAAGATTTCGAAGCATAGTCTACGCAATTTTTTTTTAAGAAGAATTCAAATGCCCCACTATATAAAGAATTTTAGAGTGTCTTATATTTGAGTGGCTCGAAAAATAATTTTAATATCTTAATTTTTTTTATTCAATCAACAAATAACATGTAGTTTTGATAAATTGTATAACTAACTATAGTAATATGCTATTATAAGTCCCAAATTATTATAATCTGCTATAATAGGTAATCAATTATTGTAACTAATAATTAATATTTTAATATGGTTTTTTAATAATAAATATAAATAATAAAAAATAGAGACTTAATTAAAATATTAATGTAGATATGATAGACAAAATATATAAATTTTAATTTTGAATGTATCATTTAATAATTTTTATTTGAATTTATAAAGAAGCAACTTAATTATGCAAAATATATTAATTATATCTCAAAAAACAAATTATATATTATATGATATAGTTGAATATTTCATATAAAGTTGTAATGTTGAACTTTTTTTTATATATTGAATTATTTTGTTATATTTATTCATAATGCTTTTATTCATTGGATTGAAAATATTACATATTATTGATTACAATATGTATCTTTAAATTTGTTTATATCAATGTGTAATTTTATGAATATAATATGTTAAAAACTATGTAATATATATAAAAAAATATTACATATAGAGAGATATAAAAATTATTACATAATATCTATTATCTAAAACTATTACATAATATCTATTATAATATATAATTTTATATTTGTTTGTTAGTTATATCTCCAGATTATATATGTCTAGATTTTAAAAAAATTTACAAATTCTTGTTTACAATATGTGATTCTAATTCATTTTCATGTTAATATATAATTTTAACAATATAATATTATATAAAAAAATGTACAGATTACATATAAAATGTGAAAAAGTACATAAAATCTATAGCGATATGTAATTTTTTTATATGTTTGCTAGTTAAATTTATAGATTATTTAGTTATATTTTTTAATTGAAAAAATCACGTAATATCTAACTCTGAATTATTTTTATGTCAGTATGTAATTTTATAAACAAAATATATAAAAGGTTATTTAGTATATATAACTTTTTTATATTACGTAAAAAGATGTATAAATTACATATAAAATTTGATAATATTATATAAAATTCATTGTAATATATAATTCTAGTTACATTTAAAAATTATTTACTTACATCTTGAATTGAAAAAATTTATATATTGTTAATTGTAATACATAACTGTAAATGATTTTTATGTTAGTATATAATTTTATCACTATAATATGTAAAAAGATATCAGAATTTATGTTACACATGAAATTTAATAATATTACATAAAACTCATTAAAATATATAATTATAGTTACGTTTAAAGATTATTAAGTTACATTTTGAATTTAAATAATTTATATATTGTTAATTGCAATACATAACTTTAAATGATTATTATGTTAGTATGTAATTTTATCACTATAATATGTAAAAGGATATCAAAATATATGTAACTTTTTTTATGTTATATAAAGAGATGTATAATTTACATATAAAATTTGATAATTTTATATAAAATTTATAATAATATATAATTCTTTTTTAATGTTTGATAGTTATGTTTGTAAATCATTTAGTTATATTTTGAATTAAAAATTATATATTTTATGTAATTTTAAATTATTTTCATATCTACGTAATTTTATTAATTTAATAGGTAAAAATTTATGAAATACATATAACTCTGTTTAGAGGGGCTGCACCTACAGTGCCTTTAAGCATCGCTATATATTAGGTGAAGGGCCGCGTGCAGACCGACTATTTCCGCTACATCAAAGATGGGTAGCAATTCAGTAATCGCACAACTGACTCTTAGCAGCGGCCACAAAATGCCTGTATTGGCTTTGGGCACAGCAACCAGCACCAGAGTTTCTCCACAAGAAATAAAAGCGGCTATTCTTCAAGCTATTGAGGTTGGTTACAGACACTTTGATACTGCTTCGCTCTACGGAACAGAGGAGCCACTTGGTCAAGCCATCGCTGAAGCACTCTCTCTTGGCCTTATAAAAAAAAGAGATGAGCTTTTTATCACTTCAAAGCTATGGTGCAGTGATTCTCATCCCGATCTTGTTCTTCCTGCTCTTCAAAAGACTCTCAAGTAAAACCAACTATATATTCTTGAAAATTAAAGATTACCCTTTTCCTTATATGTTGATGTATATATGAACATGTTGGTTGTTGACTTTGCAGGACTCTTCAGCTGGAGTATCTTGATCTTTATCTGGTTCATTGGCCTTTGAGTTCGAAACCAGGTATCTATGAATTTCCAATAAAGGAGGAAGACTTTTTACCTCTTGATTTTAAAGGTGTATGGGAAGTTATGGAAGAGTGTCAGAAACTTGGGCTCACTAGATCCATTGGTGTCAGCAATTTCAGCTGCAAGAAGCTTTCTGATATCCTTGCCATAGCAGAGATCCCTCCTGCTGTCAATCAAGTAAAGTATTTTATAGTGTTTTCCCGCCTTTTGGATTATATTTGAGAATTCTTAAGCCTCTTTGAAAATTCAAATTTTAAAGAATTTAAAAGATTAAAATTTATTCTAATGATTTTCTTACAAAAGATAATGTAAGAAAAAAACTTAACTATTTTATTAATGATTCTATCAATTCAAGATTAATTTCAATTAAAAAAGTTTACTATTAAAGTGAATAAATTTTATTAATATAATTAATTTTTTTCTCACATAATTTAGTTCAAACGATGTCTTGAAATTCAGAAAAACTGTGTTGATTTGAACCCACGATCTCCTATGTGACATGCATTCAATGAACACTAGACTCTTAGCCCAAATGCTTTTCTTATAATTTCAATGTTGCTTACAAGTGTGTTGGAATCTTGAAAGGTCGAGTTAAACCCACTGTGGCAACAGAAGAAGCTAATGGAATTCAGCAAGGCCAACGGGATCATCTTAGCAGCTTATTATGCTTTAGGATCAGTAGGAAGCGTTTGGGGTTCCAACAAGGTAATGGAGAATCAAGTGTTGAATGAGATTGCAAAGTCCAGAGGAAAAACCGTGGCTCAGGTTCTTCTCAATCTCTACTTGTTTTCTTATTTCCTTTTATTAATTAGGGTTAAAGACCGAAAAGAGAGAAAAATACTGATATTGTTGTGTTATTTCAGGTCGCCCTTAGGTGGGGATATGAACAAGGAATTTGTGTTGTGGTGAAAAGTTTCAACAAGGAGAGAATGAAGGAGAACCTTGAAATCTTTAACTGGGCATTAACTGAGGAAGAATCCAGGAAGATCAGTGAGATTCCACAAGCTAGAACATATAGTGGAGACCATTACGTCTCAAAGAATGGGCCTTTGAGGACAATAGAGGAGCTTTGGGATGGTGAACTATGATTCTTGCTGCCCATAGTTTGTTATTTCATATCTGGCTTTGGAACTTGTTTAATTTAGATGAAGCTCTAAATAATAACTGCTTGAAATAAAAGGGAATGTAATATAATAAACATTCTATTGCTATGTTTGCGAAATTGAAATAATAATGCAATAAAATGACTATTTGAATCCTCATGTTTTTTTATATTTTTAAATTAATTATGACACATTTAATCATTAATTTTAAATTGAATAGTTTAATATTAATTTATGTATGAAAATGAAATTCTAATTTTAATAAATGATATAGGAAAAGTGTTTTATGTATGAGTAAATTTTTTTCAAAATAACTCATTTTAAAAACATTTTATAAATATCTTTTTAATTTTTAAAATAATTTTTAATTACATGAAATTAATATTTATAATTTCATATAAATAAGAGAATTGGATAAATCATTATTTAAATTATAGTACTGCTGAAATAATGTTTTTAAACTTATTTTAAAAAAACTAATGTTGATAAACAATGCAAGATAGAATTACAATAAAAAAAAAAATTCCATTGGAGGTATCAATCTAAATATCCACTTGCAAAATCATTGAAATTTTAAAGATTTCAACATATGAAGGAATTAGACATTAAATTCTATCCTTTCCGAGTTTTTTTTTCTTTTTTTTTGTCTAATCACTCAATTATTATAAATATTCACTGAATGGTTAGATTCTTATTTAAATGAGACTATTTGTAATAATTTATGTTAATGTTCATCAATAAAGATGGTCTTATTTTTGGGAATCAATATAATAAGAATTTTTTTCAATATATTTTTTAACTATGTCCTGTTTTTTGGTCAATATATTGTTTTAGATCCAAATGTTTATTTTTTATTGCTAACGGAAGAACAAACAAAGGCAAAACAATAAAAATCGCCGTAGTGCCCGCGAACAGAAAGAGAGATGAGCATTCCTCTTTTTTTTTTTTTTAATTCTTCTGGTTATAATTAACAAGTTAGTCATGTACCTCATCAGACGTTGTAATGGCCACACGTTTTTTTAAATAATTTGAGACTGTCTCTAACAGAGACATCCGGAAATAATAAAAAATTAAAGATATCACCATAGCTTAGCTGACAACACAATCATCAATTTAGCATCTCAATACCATTTAGAGGCTGAACTAAAACTTTGAGAAATACAGAAAGATCAGAGATGGATGGCAATCCTGTGATCTCCTCCATCCCAGTATTGATTCTTAACAGCGGCCACAAAATGCATGTATTGGCTTTGGGCACAGTAACCTTCCCCAGAGCTCCACCACAAGAAACAAAAGCAGCCATTCTTCAAGCTATTTAGGTTGTTACAAGCATTTTGATACAGCTGCACTCTACCTAACAGAGGAGCCACTTGGTCAAGCCATAGCTGAAGCACTCTCTCTTGGCCTTATAAAAAATCAAGAGATGAGCTTTTTATCACGTCAAAGCTATGGTGCAGTGATGCTCACCTCGACCTTGTTCTTCCTGCCCTTCAAAAGTCTCTCAAGTAAAACCAAATTTATATCCTTGAAAAATTAAAGATTACCCTTTTCCTTATATGTTTACGTATATATGAGCATGGTGATTGTTAACTGTGGAGGACTCTTCAGCTGGAATTTATTGATCTTTATCTGGTCCATTTCCCTTTGAGCTCGAGGACACCAGGAACGTATGACTTTCCAGTAACAAGGAAGACTTTTTGCCTCTTGGATTTTAAAGGTGTATGGGCAGGAATGGAAGAGTGTCAGAAACTTGGACTAACTAGATCCATTGGTGTCAGCAAGATCAGCTGTAAGAAGCTTTTTGACATCCTTGCCGTAGCAGACATCCCTCCTGCTGTTAATCAAGTAAGTTTTTAATGGAGGTTTTTTTTTTATTATTTTTTTGGGAATGTTTAATGACTACTAGACTGTTAGCCTAAATACTTTTTTTTTATGACTTGAATGTTTGATTACGAGCCCTTTTCGATTTTTTGGGGTTTGGTATCTTGGGATTTTGAAAGGTAGAGATAAACCCGCTATGGCAACAGAAGAAGCTAATGGAATTCAGTAAGGCCAATGGAAGCATCTTGGCAGTTTATTCTCCTTTAGGAGCAATAGGAACCATTTGGGGTTCCAACAGGGTAGTGGAGAATCAAGTTTTGAATGAGATTGCAAAGTCCAGGGGAAAGACCGTTGCTCAAGTACTTCTCAATCTCTCCTTATCTTCTTATTTCCTTCGATTATTTAGTGTTGAAGGCCAAAAAGAGAGAGAGAAAATATATACTGATTTTCTTGTGTTGTTTCAGGTCTGCCTTAGGTGGGGATATGAGCAAGAGATTTGTGTTGTGGTGAAAAGTTCCAAAAAGGAAAGGATGAAAGAGAACCTTGGAATCTTTAGTTGGGAATTAACTGAGGAAGAATCCAGGAAGATCAGTGAGCTTCCACAAGGTAGGACATATAATGGAGAAGATTACATCTCGAAGAAGGGGCCTTTCAGGACACTAGAGGAGCTTTGGGACGGTGAACTATGATTCGCGCTGCCCATCAGTTTGTTATGGAGATTATCTTATATCTGGCTTTAGAACTTTTTTAATTTAGATAAAGGCCTAAATCAATACTGACTGAAATAGAATGGAATGTTATATAATAAACATTCCATTACTCTCCGAAATTGAAATAATAATGTAATGAATGACTATTTGAAGTCTCATGTATATTTATGTTCTACTCTTTTTTTTTTTTTTTTTTTTTTTCTCTTTTGTTCTAGAGAATGATGAGAAATCTGTTGGCACAAAAATAAGGTCCAATTTAATTGCATTGTAATGGAACTAAAAAACAAAACTTATAATTTAAAATGTTTAAATCCAAATAATCTACACATTCCCATTGAAGATAATATGCAATTGCATTAGGCATAAGTAAAGTAACTAGCAATATTTGAACCACACAATACTACATATGGACACTAAAATTAGCCAACTTAAAATATGTGAGTCGAAGCATACAATGTTCTGGCTTAGTAAGAATTAGAATACATTTCAAGACTCCAGTCTCCTTACACGTTGCCAGGATAACTGCAACTCATGTTGTTGATTTCTCATCAGTACATGTCCAATCATCTTGTTCTGGCGCAGAAAGCAATTCATCGAAGGCTTTAAAACCTCAGCTAGAATTCCATAAAAAAAAAAAAAAAAATTTAATAGATGAATGGAAAACCTCAACTAAACAGCGCGCAAGAGGTTTTCACATTATAGTACCTTGTAATTCTGGACGGATTCATGATAACCAAGACCACAACCGTTATCCAATCATAATTTGTTGTGGATATGCCAGATTCAGCAGTGCCCTGTCCAGTTATTGGGTTGCTATTTCCTTAATTTTTTATGAATTGATAGCTCACAAAACGTTATATTTAAGAAATAAATATTAGAATTTGTATTGACGGGAACTAGTGTATTAATTCACAGTTTACTGCTATATCGCAAAATTCAATGAAGACAATAGTGTGAACACAGACGACACACACGGCTCGAATGGTGCAAACAATGAATCCAAGTGCAATAAACTCAAAATATAAAGAGATATTATGATTAATGAGACCCCAAATAATAAAAAAAGCATACTTACTGTCCAAAACAAGATCTTACAGCAACAAAACTCAGCTATAGGAACTCAGACCAACATTATAATGAAAACCCACAGAGACAGTATGGCCATAAGTAAATCTTGTAAAGGAAAGAGCAATATGCTTGTATTGAAAAGAAAGTTTGCTCTGCAACATGAAACCAACAAATCAACATTGGAGCAAAAATTAAAGAAAAAGCAGTAAATAAAACAAGGAATAAAACTAAGCTAAATCCAAATCTCAGACACTGCTATATTATTTTATTTAGTTTGAGAGATTGTAGATTCTTTTCTTCTTTTGTCTTAGGCTATTTACAGCTTTTTTTTGTGCTTAGAGATGATAAAAACGTGTCAAATACCTCTTCAAATCTGTTTTTAGTGAAGTATACTAATAATCTCATTCTATGTAGCATGGAAATGAAAACATGAGAAAATTAAAAATGAAAAACATGTCATGAAGAAACGATATTTTATAAAACGTGGTTGAAAAAATATGCGAAAAACATAGGGTTTTTGAAATATAAAAGCATATCTAACGTAAAAACTTGACCCAATTTAAGTTTTTGTGCAACATATGCAACATAGATCTTATCCCTTGTGCTTCAATACGCTTAGCTAGCATTTTGCTTGCTTTTGTATAGTATCTTATTGTAGACATTGTATTTTATGTCTAGAGTATCTCAATCCAATGACTATTTCTAGCTAGCAATTGTACTTTGACTGGAAGATTAGGAAAAAAAAAATTCACCAAAGTCTAAAATAAGGTTCAAGCTAAATTCTTAAAATCCTTATACTTAAACCTGAAGAACATGCTCAAATATATATATATATATATATATATAAAATAAGAAAATATATAATTTTGCTCTCGAGTTTCCTCAGTACACTTCATGAAATGTACCAAGGACGTTTTCATTCTCGTACGATTTATTTTTTTCTCTATAAATATGACTCCAACTATTTGCACTTTTTTTGAATATTTGCACTTTTTTTGAAGTTCTAAGAGAGTTCAACAAACTCTAACGAAAGTACAAATAGATTTTACTAAAGTTTTTAGTTATTCACACTTCCTTAATGAGTGTAAAAAACTATAAAATGAGTGTAAATAGTGAAATCTATAAATATAGTTTGAGGTGGAGAAGTTGGGGGAGTTTTGGACAATACTAGATAAACTTTGTCAAATTGTCCACCTATTTCCAGATAACCAAAATTTTCTAACTCTTTTCTTTTTATATCCTTTCAGGTACTTTAATTCTAGTCCAAATAATATCCATCAAGATAAAACTCGCTTGAATTTTGATCGAAACTTCTGATGAATTTTTCTACTTTTTCTGGTTTAGAACAATAACAAAAAGGTACAGAAAATTCAATTTTTACATTTTTGTTCACAGGCGCAATTCTGTGTGAGACAATTTTTTTATTATTATTGTTGATTTAGAGGAGTCGATGGACTTTCTTTGTGAGCTTATCAGCTCACCTCTTTTGTCCAGCTTTAATTTCGGTTCATCTAATTTTTTCTTTATTTTCTATTTTCTTTTATAATTTTTTGACCTACTAGTTAATTTTTTCTACTTTATTTAATTTTTTTGCATCTTATTTTTGGGTTATCTTTAGAAAAAAAAACAGCAAAAATAGTTATTCTCGAACTAAAAAAAATTAGGACTGGCAAATAATTTTGAGCTTAATTTTAAAGTTAAATTTGAAATAAAATAAACAAATAAAATTTAAATATGATGATACTCGGCTCAATTATAGTCCCACTAGACACTGAAGGAGCAATCTGCTTCTTTAAGACTCGAAGAATAAAAATAAAAGTACGAAAAGTGAGTATGAATCAATTATAATATAGGGGGATAGAAAAAGTTTAGGTTCTAAATGTATCATATATATATATATATATATATATATATATA
>CATIWR010117459.1:0-28834 GCA_949677035.1 Omphalea diandra | reverse complement strand
ATTAGATAGATAGATATACATCTACAAATAAATTAAAAATATATATAAAATTATAAAAATATATATAATCAATATATATATATATATATATATATATATATATATATATATATATATATATATATATATATATATATATATAATGTTTCAATGATTACTGTAAGTTTTACTCATCTATGGTTACTGTATTTTCGACCTTTAGATTCAAAATTTAACGGTTTTGATCATTCTAACTTACGATTAATGTTTATACTAAAAACTATAAATATTTATTATGCAATTATAAAAATAGTAATAGATATGTAACCATCGAAAACTCTCATATATATATATATATATATATATATATATATATATTTATATATATGAGAGTTTTTAATAGTTACATATCCATAAATGATTATATATATATACACACACAAAAGTATTGTTTAGCACGTGTGTTGCCCGTATTTTTGTTTTTATAGATTTTAAATTTTTTAGTGTTTTTATTTTTTTATTTAAAATTTTAATTATTTATAGATAAAACTGATCATATATATCAAAACATAAATATTATAATAAAATATATTATAATAGAACTTCTTTATATATCACATTTTTTTTTGTATATTTTTTATCTATCAATTATAACTTATATTTTAGTTGTAAACGTTGAATTCTCTCTAAATAATAATGCTATATATAATCGAATATATTTATAAATATTAAAATTAAATTTTATTATAAATATAATTAAATAAAAATAATTATAGAAATTATTTTAAAATTTTATTTTTAATTAGTTTCAAAAAATCTAAACATGCCCAACTCTTAGATCATGCAACTTCCATAAAAATGCTTACTCTATTTATGATATAAAGTATTGATAAATTATTTTTTATTTGGATTTTAATAGTGGATATATGGATAAAACCTTTTCCTATTTGGATTTTAATGCTTACATAAAATAAATACAAATTTTATATTTAAACTAACCTTTTAAATCAATAGCATTTTCATCGATTAAAAGTTTTTTCTCATTTATGCTTATATATATATATATATATATATATATATATATATATATATATATATATTATTAAATTGTAGATGTTGGTTATCTGAACATTCATGAATTTTTAATACCTTATCAAGGTGAAAGATATCATTTTAATAATTTTCAAAGACAAAGATGAATAAAAAAAATATAAGTTATTTAATTACAATTACTCATTATTGTGAAATGTGATAATGAGAACTTTTGGTATATTAAGGCAATTATTTCAATTTTAAAATCAATATCAAATTTCTAGTATGTCGACAAAAGTTGATTCTCATGGGTACATTACTTCATTTTATTAGAGAAGAAGACGAAAATATACTCTCTTTTATACTTTATATAGTAGAAAATAATTACAAGTTCATAAAAGAAATCGGCTCAAAGTGTGGTGTGTGAAAAAATACTCTCTTTTATATTTTATTATAACTGTTGCTGTAATAACTTTTAAGTAATAAATATATTTTTATTTAGAATAATTTTTTATCCATTCAAATCAAATTTAAAATTATTGGATAATATTTTTATATTTTTTTTGAGAAACAATATTTTTATAGTTAATTTAATATTTTTGTTTCTAAATTTTTTTCTTTTCTAATTTGTATGTAAATAATATTGTCCATGTGATATTCGCATTTTAAGAGTTATATCATTTCTATTTATAAATTATAATTATGTATTATATAAGTTATATTATAATAATCATTACAACCTATATAGAAAAATGTTTTCAATTTCTAAATTCTTCGTTTGGAAAATGGAAAAGTGAAAAATTAGGAAAGGAGAAGAAAACTGAAGATTAATATATATATATATATATTTGAATCTCAAAATTAGTTTTAAATAATTATTTACCATTTATCAAACAATTGTATATAATAGAGCTACGTGTTATGTTTGTATAAAAATTGTCACATCAATTAAAAATATACATAAACATCATTAGTTTATAGGATTAAATATGCCAACCCTCTAGATTTTATCCTAATGTATGATTTAGTTCTCTATTTTTTAAAATTATGCCAAAACATTCCTATAATTTGATTGTGTTAGACAAGGAAAATAAGGAGAAAAGATAAGAAATTTATTTATTTTTCTCTTGCTTGGATCTCCTATTTGCATAAGGGAGGAAATTCAAATTCTTTTGCAAGATACAAAAAATTATGAAATATACATTTACCTTTCTAACCTCATTATAAATAAATTTTTTTTAAAAAAATTAAAACTAAAATTGGCATTTAGCTACTCAACTTGTGACGTTAAAAGCCATTTATTTAGGTATATGAGACCATAATTTATGTAAATATTAGACCAGAATTTTTATAAATATTAGATTAGAAATTAAAACAAAAATTATAGTCTCGTATCAAAAGTATGTAAACCCATTTTTGTAGATGAGAAATGAAAATATGTCAAGTAATATTATCTGTGTATTATTTGATCTCATAATAATTCTTTGTCTCATACCAAAAACACTTATGGGCATACTTTTTTGTAGAGGAGAAATGAGACAATTTTGGTCTAATTAAACTAATACTGAAATAATATGTAAACTAATTTTTGTAAACTAATACTTTTGGGTATGCATAAACTAATACTAATATATAAAAACTAATATTGGTCTCGTATAAATGTTGAAGCTATTACATAAAAATATGTAAACTAATATTTTTGTTTTCTGGTCACAAAATAAATATGTTGAATCCAACAAATAAGTCAGCATGTCTACAGGCAAGACTATAGGATAAATGAGCGTACTCACAAAAAAGACAAGATTTAGCCTTTGGATTAATATCAATATTAATAATAACAACTATAATTAACCCATAAATTCCCAAAACTCCAATCATAACCAGCGGAACTATTGACTTCATTACAGGCTCAGGTTGTATCACTCCATTAAAGTCACGCCTACTCCACTTTTTGCAGTCCAATAAGCTGAACATTTTGATATATTATGTAAATTAATTACAAAATTTTAAACAAAATATTTTCATTGTATGAAACTTAAGAGAAGTGTTCATAATATATTTAAAATAATTATATATCATGAAAGTTCAACCATCTCAATGGCACATCGATACACAAAGTATCAGATATGCACTCATCATTTTCAATGGCATATTATCTTGCAAAAAGTACTTGTTATACTACTTTCAAATGGCTATCATTCTAATATGACTTGCTATGCAAAAAGATCAAGAAGCATCCTATGCACAAAAAGTGCCTCCTACGCATATTTTTGCATCATATATAGCAAGTAATCCTTGTGCTCCTTAGTTGGGCATCTAAAGAAATTTCTCACCCTAGTTTGATTTGCAGAAAGGAAGTCATATGTTGTGTAATGAAGATATGCATCAAGCTCAAGCATCCCCAATTCCTCAAACATTCCAATCTCTAACAAGTTAGCATGTCCTTTGCACAATCTCAATTTCTTTTTTGAACAATGAGGTTTCCTTCCTTAAGCTCAACTGCAACATTATCGATTGCACCCTTAATCCCTCCAATCTCTGTTGTAATATCACTTTTTCTTTTCTTAGTTTTTGCTGATGTCACAAAAACAGGTTCATCATTACCTTGAGAATGAATTTCAGCTGCAATTATTGCCCCACTTTCCTTGCCATTAGCATTTGCATTATCTAAATCTTCCCAAAAAATTCCATTTGAGAATAGAAGCTGGTAAATATTTTTTGTTGTGTTAGTGCTTATACTTGATTTAGTGGCATCCATATTACCTCTCACTTGTGCCCAACAACAAGATTTTTCCTTTGTCGTTTCAGCTGCATCACCAGAAGCTTTATCTTTTGCATATAACAGTAACAACTTGTCATAGTTGCAAATTTCAGTATTCTTTAGCAATTGATTTTTGCCTATATTGCGTGAAGTAAATAAAAGGAAAAAAATGAAGCACCAAATAATTATAAAACATATATATCTTCTAAATAATGCAAGTCAAATATAAAAAATTTAGGATATTACCTTGATTAGTGCATCCTAAACTTCGAGTTCAGCATCAAATTTCTTTGTAATTGGACTCCAAGCAAAACCACTTGTGTGCTTAAAAAGATCATAACATTCATTAAAATTGCACGTAAGTAATTTGTTGTGATTCTTAACTTTGTGTTTGTCAGTTTATTCAATGGCAGTTCTTTCACGGAGCTCTTTACAAACTTCATCAAGTGCTTTTGTAGTGAAAGTCTCATAAACTCTATTTTCTATTGTTTGTTGGTATATGAGAGCATCAATGAGAACTTCATCCATAAATTCTATCCACCTAAAACATATCTCTCTCTCTTTTTTTTTCTTTTTTTTTTTTTTTTCCATTTTTCTCTTCATAGTGAATGCCAACATTGTTTCCATCCTCTCTTGACATTTCCTAATGCATGAAAACTTAATCACATGTCATGAATGATAGATGAAAGGAACATAAAAATCTAGTTAGCTGAGGTAGGGAGTGAGAAAGATATTTGCCAAAATAATAATAAGTTAAGATCAATATACAATCAATATAAAAATAACAAGTTGTGAGAACAAATAAGAGAAAAATAAAGGATACAATACTCTTCAAATTTCAAATATATTCATGATATATAACATGAAATTAACAAGAAAATCCAAATACACTTTAATAGGATTACAAGTATCTTCCAAAAGTCAGTTATACTTTACAAATTTCAATTAAGCTCAATTTGAAATATAATCATGCCACATTGCAATTGCATGTTATCTGTCAAAATAGCACCTAGCCTTGCATCCTCATTATCGTTATCCCTAAAATAGGACTGCTGATTATTTGATACCACTCTATTCAAAATCTTTGAATCTACTTTAGCAATAAGACTTTCATTAAGATTTACTCCCATAAAAAAATTATGAATGATATAACATGACCAAAACAACATCTAATTGGATATCAAATGAAAATGTCTTATCATTTGCACTTCCAATAATTGGAAATTGTTTCTCTAAAACTCCAAATGCCCTTTTAATGGCTTTACGTAATGAAACATGTCGTAAGTTAAATAATTTCATGGCATTTTTAGGATCACGTGCCGAGTATTCTTTCAAGTGATAACATGTACTCCTATAGGGTGTAATAAGACCACTCATAAGCATAAATCTAGCATCAATAAGATAATACTTACCTAATAAGTGACAAATTAATTAATCCTTTGGTTCCTCTCTAATGACTAGTGATATAATTCAAAAGTATGAATTTACCTTGAGGAATTTTTAAATTATCTTCCATTGTTTATGCATTTTTAATTTTTTGTAAGTCAGAAGTTGAACCTTCCCATATGGGCAAAACATATGTAAACCTTAAATCAAATGAACATGCAACTAGAAAATCTCGGGGCATCTATATTTGACACTTTCACTCTAATATGTGTTCCATCTAATGCACCTACACAATCATAATATAATCAACATTAATAGTAATAAGAGATTATACTTATTTCATACTTTCATAACAATATTATAAATTTACACATGCCTTAAAGTATGGAAAATATCTATCATTATTGAGAACTTTTGGAGGAACTTTAGAACCATTAGGCTTCAAGTGCTATGACTGCTCGTAGCACTAAGTGAAATTGCCTATATATTGTCTTAGTAGAATGACAAGAAAAGGTTCATGTTGTACGAATAGTCCATTTCTGTGTTATAATGATAATAAATATGCCAATTTGTTCTTCAATATAAGCATTTATTGTATACCTAAGAAGATCTCGACTTTAAAATTTTATCACAAAGATGTAGAAGGGAATTTAATTTCATTTGAATAAGATTGTTAACATCTTGATTTCTTAGACAACTCAAGATTGCTTGTTGAACTTGTTCTCTATTTTGATATATTAGATTTTTTCTTGTAAGTACTCAATTGCTAAGTTTATGACAACATGACAAATTAATTGAATTACAGTCACTTGTCATGTTTGATCCCATTCCTCCCATTCATTTTTTAAGTCATCTTCTTCAACTTCATTCAAATCATCTATATTATTCATGTGCCATATGTATTTTTTCTTTTTTTATCAAGATATAGAATAATTATCACTAAGTAATAATCACTATTTGAATATCAAATTTTTAGAAATCTATATATTGAAAAAAAAAATGAATAAGAGAGTGACAGGAAACAAACAAACATTAAAAGTGCATAAGATTGGATATGACATACACATCTAATGAATACATAAGAAGGTTGTGTATTATTTTTGTTGAGTGTTCTACTAGAATGATAGCATAAATTTCTAATAATTATACCTATATGCATTTATTTTTCTAATTTTACAATATAAAATCTCTAGGCTTCATCTATTCATCGGGAAATAATACCCGAAAAAGAAGGGTATTCTCATGGTTGAATGATGCTATTGATCATTATGATCATAATATTGATGGTTCAAACAAGGTAGCTACAACAAAGTATGGTTGAAGAAGTGATGGTTTAAATGAGGCCAAAAATAGCAACCATACAATGAAACCCAATTTCGTAATAGTTCTATAAATTTATTTGCCTAATAATTTTAAACACAATATCCATACAAAGATGAATATTAGTTTCTATTTTAAACATAGATGAAGTCAATTTGCCTAATAATTTTAAACACAAATTATGAACACAAGAAAAATGAATATTGGATTTCTATTTTGGAATCTACAGGCCAAAACAACAACAAAATTTAAGAATATGAGTGAGTTCTTGGAGAATATAGGAAAGATGAATGTTAGATTTCTATTTTGGATTCTACAGGTCACAAAACACATAGACCCTTGCAAAGAATATGGGTGAGTTCTTGGGTTTCTATTTTGAATTCTATCAGCCACAAAATATAGCAAATTGGATTCTACATGCCAAAACAACAATCATACAAAGAGGTGGAAGGGCATACTTAAAAAAAAAAAAAAAAAAAAAAAAAATACAAGAAAGCTCCTCCTAAACACACCACCAATTGAATACAAATTTTAGATTTTGTTTAAAATATGTAAGACAAAGTGAGGATATTTCAATTATTGAGTATAAATTTACCTTTTTAACTCATTGAAAAAGATAATATATGAACACTAACTAAAGATATTTTAGTAATTTAATATATCTTACTCTTATTAACTTAATATTTCTCTCCAAAATGGAGAGAAATTTTTATTGATCTAATTTCTCTTCAATTCTCTCCATTTCTTTTATTTTCTTTCTTTTATTTGTAAACCAAATAAGGAAAATAATTTTAATTTATTTTTTCTTTTATTTTCTCCTCAATTGTCTCCAACCAAATAAAGGGTAAAGCTTTTTTAATAAAAAAAATTTATTCACAAAATTACAAATAAAAATAGCAAAACTCATCACAAAATCCATCAGGGAAACAATAAACAAATTCAACAAACATTGGCATAAAATCAAACAAATATTAAATTCAACAAACAAAATACAAAAAGATTGTTCTTCGCAAAAACCATGAATCAAATCAAACACCCATCCAAAAGATAACCAAATCCTAAGAAACAATAGCTAAACATACCATGACTAATGAAAAATTTAATTAAAATAGACAGAAAAATGAATTAATATAACAGAGTTAAAATATATAAATTTTATAGTATAATTTTTTAAAATGAGAGACTAAATAATATAATATGGACAAATTCAGAGGATTAATGTATTTAACTCTATTTTATATATAAGAAAACTATCATATCATTTTTTAAAAAAAAACTCAAAAATTTCTAAATAGAAAATTAAAATAACCTAAAAATTATAAAATAAAATCTACATATTCTAACTGTGTTTAGAAGTTTTTGGCATCGGATTCATAATCTATAAATACTATGTTAGTTGGTACCAATTTTATAAAATATTTGGTTTCAATTTGAATATGCACAAAAAATATAAGCTTACTGTTGTTTACCCAGAAAAAAAAAAAAAAAAAAAAGAAGCGTTACTAAAAAGAACAAGAGCAAAAGGGTTTTCTAATTTAATTGATGGATCTGGTTCTATAAATGGGATTACTTTTAAAAAATATTGATTCCATTCAAACATTAATTTATTATTAAAATAATTAAATTATTAAAGAATGCAAAAGAAAAATGCTAAACAAATTTCTACAGCCTAAAATTGGTGATATTACTATTAAAAGTTTTCCAATCAGAATGAAAAAAATTAAATTTTTAATTAACAGAACAAATTTTTACAATTACCAATAACTTCCTACTTAGCAAAATAAATTCTTTATAAAGCTTCTACAATGTGTAAATAATAATAAAAAAACATGATAATAAATCGAAGATTAATTCGGTTATTTCATCATTTAAAGTAAGTTTTTATATATTTTACTTTATAAAGAACATTCTAATTTATTCTTATGATTATGCCATGACTATCGTTTTCTATTCTATATTCTTAACAAAATTATTTTATTCATAAAATATTTTAATGGTTTACTATATTCAATTATGAAATTTTAATTTTCAACATATTTATTTTTCAATGATAGTAAAATATGATGATTATAAAATTTCTAAGATGTGCTATTACTTACAATTAATTATTGTTACTAATTTCATTGACAAGTCAATAACAAATTACAAATGAAAAAAAACTACAAACAAAAAGCATACTCTGAAATTAAACTAAATAATTATTACTAATACAACTTAATCATATTTATTTTTATTATATTTGATCATGTTGTGCATAATACGAGAAATAAAAGATAAAAAAATTAGTGAAAAAAATTATTCAAATAAATACGCAGTTTATTTTAGTATTTAAGATTTGTATATTTTAAAATAAAGAACATTTATATAAAAATATCCTAACATTTATTCTTATATTGAAAATTTACCACATAAACCCTATAAATGAAAAAATGAAAAATATGATATGTTAAAATTGGATTGTAGACATTGAAGCTTATTTATTTATTTTAATAATCTATCGTTTTCCATTTAAAAAATGTACAACAATATATCATTCTTAAAAAATTCAATAAAATCCAATTCATTTAAATTGAAACGTATTTGCTTTAATTGAATTATTGATTATTTTTAAATTCATGTATAATGAATTACAAGCAATTTATTAAAATATTTATTCTTATTTCTTTTTAATAATTTTTTAGTTTCTATTGGAAAAAAGTTCATTGATTATTATTGCTTTATTATCAAAAACGAATGAAATAATATATTCTTACAATCATACTTCCCATTCTATTCTTATTAAACATATTTATTAATAATAATAAACTAAAATTTAAGCTCTACTTATTTTGCAAAAAATATTTTTCAAAAAAACATTATTCACTGTTTGGTGCATTCAGAAAGTTAATCAACGGAAAATATTTTTCTTATTAAAGAGAAAATTAAATCATTTTTAAGGAAAATAACTTCTAAATAACTTTCCACTTTGAAAATGGAAAGTTATTTTTAAGACTTTAACAAACTCATTCAAGTAAAAAAAATAAAATTATATAAATACATATATTTATTACCATTAGTCATTCTTGACTATTAACATCTATCATCATTCATTGTTGACCACCAATGGTCATCGGTAATAAGCAGAACCCTAAAAAAATTTTCATTTTTAATATATTTTTTCTTATATGAAATAATAAATAATATAAATATAAAATATCATAGTCTAAATTTTAAACACTAGAAAATATATTAATCAAAAAATATTTTCCTTAAAAAATATTTTTTTAGGCAATTTTTTTTTTTGTGAAACAAACAAAGCGTTAATATTATATTTAAAATTTTATTAAATATTTATTTAAAATAAAAATTAAATTATAATATAAATTTTTTCATAATATTTTTAATAATATATTGGTATTAAATTTTTAACGGTCACCAAATTACATATGAAAGATAATATTATCACAATAATATTTTTATTATTATATTAAATTATTTAAATTTATAAAAAATTATTTTATCATAATAAATAATTTTTCTTTCTAAATAATTTATCACAATAAATAATAAATTATAATTTAGGCATATAAAATGATACAGTAAAATTAATAAATCTGTTATAAATATAAATAAATCACTATATTTTAAATAAAAATAAATTAACGTTTAAGTTGCAATTGCATTTAAATTTAATTAAATAATATGATTATTTTTAAAAAATAAATTTATTTTTACTTATTTTACCTTATGTATATTTAGTAATATTTTTTTATATTATCGTTGAATTAGTTGGATCGGGTATTTATTTGGATTGATCTGGACTTGACTTAATTTATAAAAAAAATGAGTTATTTCAAGTTCGTCCAAATTTGGATCCCATTTTTGAGTCAAATAAAAAATTATCACCTCTATTTAATATAGATACATGAGCGAAATTGGAGAATACATTATAGATTAAATGTGGAATAATTATAATAATCATTGTCATAATAAATTTTAAATAATAAATATATTTTTTAGAATACTTTGTTACCCATTAACATCAAATTTAAAATTACTGAACAATATTTTTATAGTTTTTTTAAAAACAATATTTTTATAGTTAATTTGGTATTTTTGTTTGTAAATGTTTTTCTTTTCTAATTTGTAGGTAAATAATATTGTCCATATGATATTCGTGTATTAAGATTTATATCATTTATATTTATGAATTATAATTATGTATTACATAAATTAGTATATTTCAATAAGGATTATTTTTTAATAGAAAACGACAACATATATAAACAAACATGTTTTCCAATTTCTAAATTCTTTACTTGGAAAATGGAGAGGTTGAAAATTGTGGAAAATTAGGAAAAGGAGAAGAAAACTGAAAATTGGAAATTGATTTCCACAACTAAGCATAACCCTAGCTGTCCAAAGTGAAGACCTCTAGCTCTCTTAGTCCGCGGTGTAAAACAAATAAACAATTTAGGGTTGGTGCCCATAAATATTGAACAAAAACAAAAGAAAGTCCCTTTATTTTTTCAGCAGCAGTCATTTTTCCTCTTAAGCTATTCACTTTGAGCAAAGCACTTTCTGGTTAAGCTCTCTTCAAGATTTGATTCACTCTCCAAAAAAAATGTCATTAACACATCTCTCCACTTCCATCTCCTCCTCTTCCTCTGCCTTTTTAGCCTCTCCAAGCTTCAGCTACAGGTATGGTGGTTACTTTCTGTCTGCTTTCTCTGCCACCAAACACCGTTCTTGACTTTTTTGTCATTCCTTTATTGTTTCTGCAGGAACAGGGATGTTTCAATTCCCTCAAGAAATTTTGGGATTTGTAGGTGTGTAGCAACCCCTCAACAAGAAAAGAGTAGTGAGTTATAGTCTTGTTTGATATATTTTTTTTAATTGGTGAGTTTGATTATTGTGTTATTATAATCATTTGATGATTGATGAAAATGGGTATGTGTTACGGTTGTTGTTAAGCCTATAAGACAAAGGTCGTTCGCAATGCAAATATGGGCAAGCTTCAAGCTGGGTACCTGTTTCCAGAGGTTTGCTAATAGCATTATCCATAAAGTTTGCTTCTTTTGTTAAATTTTGACGTTTATCTTAATTGTCTTTCATTTTTGGATTACTTGTATTTCAATATATTTGGGAGTGAAACTGGGATGTGTTGTATTATTATTGCGGTGTATTTCTCTCATATGGGCTAAGCATGCAAAAAGTTTACTAGTCACACAGGAAGTTTGTTTCGTATACTTGCAGGATGCTTTGAACTTATGATTTCTAGTGTTTACTTAAGGAACTATGTGGCCTTTCACCATTTATTATTGCTTCATCCTTCTTTTGTTATTAGTACTATTTCACCAATGTCTTAGGGCCTCACATTCTTCTTAATTTTTATTTTTCTAATTCTCTCACTGGAGATCCGCTATAGTTGACTTTTAAAGTCTTAAAACAGAATGTATCATGAACATCTCTTACACCTTCACAATAGTATTTTGTTACTCATTGTGCACAAACTTGTCCTGCATCATTTTCATTCCGATGAACAGTTAAGAAAGTGGAAAAAAAAAATTGTATATCATCTTTGTTCAAAGAGCAAACATTTTCATTCTGGTTTCCTGTTTGCTTGTTTACTTAGTGAGAACATGTCTAATGGCTATTAATAGTCAGAATGTTTAAACCTGCTGTTATTCTTTTCTTTTCTTATATGTTGTGCAGAATCTTCTTTCTGGGTATTCATTTTTTTCATTCTCTTCTTCTTGTTTCCCCATTTTTGTGGAAAGATTGCTCGCAGGAGGAATGCCCACTTGCAGAAATATCCCGATTCAAAAGTGATAAGCCTTGGAATTGGTGACACCACTGAGCCCATTCCAGACGTTATAACTTCAGCAATAGCTGAGGTTTGGCTCTCTTTACTTACCCCAGTTCATCATAAATGGATTACATTTTGATTAGAAATCAAGTCTCATTTGTTTTCAATGGCATTGACGTCTATAACAGTGAATGTTGTAGTCTACAATCAGCATGATTGCAATTCTGAAGTTTTCTTTTTTTTTTTTTAATCTTAAGTTAATTTTTGTGTATGGGCTTGTGAGTGAACATGCAGTTTGAAACTGAAAAATAGAAGGTTATTGCATTTACTTTTCACTAAAATTTTTTCTCCCATTTGGCAGAGATCTCATGCATTATCCACCGTTGAGGGTTACAGCGGTTATGGAGCTGAACAAGGTGAAAAAGTATGTGGAAATAACTAGCTGACTGTTTTGCAGAATTTTAGGTGTTTGATATTTTGAGATTCAGTTTGTCCAGCCATAGTCGAGTGGTCATTTTGCAGATGAGAGTTTACAAATTGTCAGGAGTCCCGTAATTGGTTGTTTAGCATATGATAGTCTTGGACAATAATGTAGATTCTTCTAGAAAACTATCAGATTCGTATTTGTATAGTTAATTTGAGGTGTCGGATTTATTTGGTAGATTTCATATCTCTAGAATTGCAAATGACATATCAATAAGAAAAGCAAATTACAGAACCTGTCTGGTGTTTGTGGACTTAAATTTGTAGGGTTTGGTTCTTTAGTCATTCTATAGATTATGAACTTTGTGCCAGATGTGGAATAATGTAAATTATTGAACTGTGCAGCCATTGAGAGCTGCAATTGCTTCAACATTTTATGGAGACCTTGGCATTGGGGAAGATGATATATTTGTCTCTGATGGTGCAAAATGTGACATATCCCGGCTCCAGGTCTTTTCCTTTTCCCGCTTGAAGTTTTTGCTTTGTTTCTATGATTCTATCTCTGGTTTAATTTTGTGACAGGTTCTTTTTGGGTCTAATGTTACTATGGCAGTGCAAGATCCATCATACCCGGTAATTATTTCTCCACCATAAGTATAATTGTGAATTTTATGTCATCTTCTTTTCCCACTTCATTTTATGTTTTGTCCTTCTCTAATATTCCTTGAAAAGTTTTATTTTATTTTTCCATTTGGACGTTACATGACGATTGTCAATAGTCTGATATAGTGGTTGTAAGCGTCTCAGACTTGCAAGCCATCAAAGTAACGACTTCACCAGAATTGCTGATCCGTCTCAAGACCTGGTTTTGTCTATTTGTAGGATCATTGATTAATGTCAGTGGATGGCAGCATAGTTGTTAAAGGCGTGCCTCGGGCACACCTAAAGCGCAAGGCACACCAGGCTCCAACCTATGTGCCTTAAAAGGCCCAAAGACAGTGCTGTCACAAACGCGTTTGCCTTGGGCCTCAAGTGAGGCGCGCCTTTGTGACATTCATTAAATACATGTATTTTTTTTTTGTTTTAAGTGGATAAATTTGAACCATTGATTAAAAATTAAAAAGAACTTTTGTTGCCCTTACCACACCTAATTATTTGAAGGAAAAAAAAAGTTAGAGCAAGAGAAAAGGTGAAGGCATCTTCTCATATGAGAGCCAACACTGCTCTAGTGCTTAGAGATGAGGAAGATGATGATGTTGAAGAAGATGAAGCATATGATGAAGAACAAGAGATTGGAGATCATCAATTTGATGATGAAGAAAGCCAATATTGAGCTTAATGATGATTGACTAATTGTGCTTTGCTCTGATAATTCATAATTGGTAACTGTTAGAACTTGCTATTTAGTATTATTAGTATGCTTAGAATCCTTGTATGTTTAGGATTTCAAGTCTTGAGTAAGGTTAGGAATCTTGTGTGTTTAGAATTTGAAACCCTTATTAAGTTTTTTTTTTTTTTTTGGTGTGTGTTTTTGTTGTTATGACTTGTGTGTTTTGAGTATTAATAATTATAATATTATATTACCTTACTAGTAGTCTGATATTAAAATTTATAAATTTTTTTAATTTTTTATTTTTGTGTCTCGTGTCACTCAGACTCGTCCTTGTGCTTTGCGCTTAGGCTCCAGGACCTCTTAGTGCCTTAGTGCACCTTGTGCCTTTAACAACTATGGACGGCGGATGCTCCATATTAGATGAATGGTCAAGTGGGCCTTCTCTTGCTATAACCTGTAGGCTTTAGTTCCGTTTCATACAATATCAGTGAGGCTTGGATTGTCATGAAATCCTATGTTTTCCTCAAAAAAAAAAAAAAAAGTAAATCCTGCATTACTATACAGTTTCCCGCCCTGCAACTAATTTTAGGACTTGCTTTTAAGTGCAGGCATATCCCAGCTAGTTTGTGATTCACCTTTCATTCTAGCTGTGCCTTGTTTAGTTTATGCTGCTATTAAGCCTTTCCAATCTCCTTGCTTGATTGTCTTCCTAGTGTTTGGATGAAATCGTTGTATAAACAATTCATCACTAGATCTGCTAGTTTCCCATGGACTCCTCTTTTTATCTCGTAGTCAATTTTCGTAATAATTTTAGCTGGATGATGGGTCTGGCATGGCATCCCACTCTCTTGATGTGGGTCGCCTCTTACTGTCAGCTGTCTTAGTATGTTATGAATCACTTATTCTGTGCTCGCCATTTGTAAGTTATGTCAATGTTTATACTGGATGAGAAGGAAGAAAGAAAGTGGGGGTAGTGATAGTGGGTGGGGCATGTTAGTGTTTGGAACCAGCAATTGAAAATTCATAAACTTTTTGTTCTAACTGTTATCTCTGAATTTTCAGGCTTATGTAGACTCGAGTGTAATTATGGGCCAGACTGGACTGTATCAGAAGGATATTGAGAAATATGGAAATATTGAATACATGAGATGTAATCCAGAGAATGGCTTCTTCCCTGATTTATCTGAGGTTTCTCAAACTGATATCATATTCTTCTGTTCACCAAACAATCCTACTGGTTCTACTGCAACAAGAGAGCAATTGACACGACTAGTGCAGTTTGCCAAGGATAATGGGTCAATTATTGTCTATGATTCAGCATATGCCATGTATATATCTGATGATAAACCACGGTCTATATTTGAAATTCCTGGAGCCAAAGAGGTAAGTTGATAAATCACTTTCCTTCCCCTGCCAGACTGGCCTTGATTTCATTCTGTTTATTCCAATTCTTGTTCTTAACATTCCACTGGTCATTTCATTGCAACACCATAATAATTTTTCAGGAATAATAATATTCTCAATGCAAAGCAGAATATAGCTGTGGGTTATATTCATATTTTGCAACTTACCATTTTGCTGGTTATGAAATGAATCCAGTTCTATTGTGACAATTGTGCTCTTTGTTTGTGTTACATAAAGAAGTAGGAAAATCGTGTAATTTGAAATGTTGCCATGTATGATGCGCACCATATACTTGGACTTGATAAAGAAATAAGCTGTTTTATGCATTTGACATGACATTTCAACTAATCACACTGTAACAAGCATTTCCTTTGATTTATGCATTGTATTGAATGGATTCATTTTAAGGTCAAAACAATATCTTCTAGAATTATATAATTTGCCATTCAGCCTATTCACCATTTGGAAATAAAATATATGTGACTTGAGTATCATCATAAATGTATCTGGTTGCTTATGAAAAAACACAATTATTTCAACTTCTAGGAAAACACTCTGCTTATTCCCCTATTTGGCTTTGACAATTCTCTGACTGTTGTGTAAGGTATTTTTTCAAATATCTTTCCATTTAATAATGTTTCTTCTAATTTCAGCCTCCATCTGTTTTTACTGTCTTGATTCAATAATCAAAATGTTTTCTTTCTGATCAATGGGTTTGTTCTTTTTTGGCTTCAAGTACATGTAGTCTGTTCAGGAATCAATAATTTTGTGGGTTAAAGCAATTCTTGTGCATATTCAATATAACTTGATGGTTAATTTATTGGAAAAATTCCCATATATGTTGAAAGAAATTGATGAGATAAAGTAGGTGTGAGCTCATTGCTAATTGCTTGGTATGAGTTCATTGTATCTCATTATGTGGGCTGGCTTCATGCCACCATCATTTGATGGTTTCATACAGATACCATGCTCTTCGTAGTTACTGTAATGTGTTGGTTTCTTCATTCCAACAGGTTGCAATTGAGACATCATCATTTAGCAAGTATGCTGGATTTACTGGAGTCCGCCTAGGTTGGACTGTAGTTCCAAAAGAGCTTCTCTTTTTGGATGGCTTCCCTGTTGCTAAGGACTTCAACCGAATTGTTTGCACTTGCTTTAATGGTGCATCTAATGTTGTCCAAGCTGGTGGTCTTGCTTGCCTTTCACCGGAAGGGCGTAAGGTCAGTGTTGTTGTATTGGCTTATCTTTTTGTTTTTAAGTATATTTAAGTTAGGCATCTAAGAATATAAACTGAAGAGTGATTAAACTCATGGATTTTATCTCCTTCCAGGCGATGCAAAAAGTGGTTGGATTTTACAAAGAAAATGCCAATATCATAATGGATACATTCAATTCACTCGGGTTTAATGTCTATGGAGGAGTGAACGCACCATATGTGTGGGTCCACTTCCCTCACCGGAGTTCATGGGATGTCTTCGGCGAGATTCTTGAGAAGACTCATGTGGTTACTACACCAGGCAGTGGATTCGGACCTGGTGGTGAAGGTTTTGTCAGGGTTAGTGCTTTTGGTCACAGGGAAAATATTTTAGAAGCCTGCAGAAGGTTCAAGCAGCTTTACAAGTAAACCAGATTACTCTTGCATCTGTTCTTCCTTTTTAGCTTGATGTTTGATGTAGCTGCTTCTACCCTGCATGCTGTTTCTGTAGTTGTCTTAATAATCTCTAACAATGAAATAAACCTTAGCAGTTATTGAAGGCTATTCTCATTTTTGGAGGTCTTGAGTTTTCACTATGTTGCAATGTTGCTTTGCTCGTGTCAAAATTGCGATGTGCTGTTGGCATATTTGTGGTTTTCCAAAATATTTTCTGAATGATAATATGGTTCTATCGTTACTGGTGGATCTGTAACACATGCAATGGGACTATGCAAATAGGAGTGACCACATGATAAATCAGGATCATACATACGGAATCCTTATCAAGTTGCATTTCTAGCAGCTGGAGCTATTCATTGCATTGAACTATTGATCTGTATCCGATTGCTCCATTGAACTAGTCCAGTTTCCAAATCTTGTAATTTCACTTTGGCACCCAAGATAGAGTTGGGGATTATGGCATGGTCTGTAGAGAAGATAATCTGTGCACTAGTTTTCACTCTTGATGGAATATTTACAAGAAGCTACAGAAAGTTGGGTCTGGGACTGGAACTCATGACTGTAACATTTGGGGGTTTTCTTGAGGGTGGCAACCAACATAGAGATGAAGCTTGTAAGAGGGTCTTAATGACTTGGAACACGAAAGAAAACAAGGTGGTGGCTTGATTGCATAATATTTGTTACTAATCAAAGCCATATGATAGTCAATCCTTCCGTGAGGACGAAATTTTTGTCTGCTGGCCTTGTTGCTGCTTTGTTATATGGGTTTTGTACTGAAATACCTAAATAGGAAGAACTAAAAACAATACACCAGGCCTAATTCTTTTTCCTGAAAAAACTCATTTGCGCTTCAAATTTCCTAATATACGCTATTGTTCCTCTTCTTCCTCCTTCTCTCGTCTTCTTCTTACATCAAATTGAGCTCTCATATACTCGGTCTTTTTCTCTATTTTGACATCATCAAAAAATTATCAAAACGAAAATATGAAAATAAACTTGTTTTCTCGTACATAATTGCAGATTTGTTGATATGTTTAATATGATTGTTTTACTGTTATGATTTTTAATGTTCGTTTTATTGTTTATAATAAAAAATCATGAATTTTGGTGTATTGTGAATTAAAAATAGTTAAAAGTAAATATATTTGAGCTTAAAACTAATAATAAAAGAGAGATAAAATCAAGTTGTCAGGATGTTGAAGACGATAATTGTGTTTAGTTATTCTTACATAGTAAAATATTTACAAATGGTTTATTACTGACTTATTTATAGAAAAATGTTTATTTTTAATTTTATTTTGTGTTTACTTTTGATTTATGAAACCATCAATAAAACAAAAGAAGAGGAACAACAATTAGAACGTAGACATAATCTTTAATTTCTAACAAATATACTTTTTTTTTATAACAGTATCGAGTAAAAAATATTTATACATAATAAAAATTTTTATTTACTTTTATTTTAGGTTTACTAGTTCAAAATTTTTAAAAATTAAGTATAGAAAATAATTTGTAGAAAATGTTTATTTTAATTTTATTTTGAATTTACTTTTGTTTTATGAAATCATCGATAAAGTAAAAGAAAAATAATAACAATTAGAACATAAACATCATTTTTAACATTTACAAACATGATTTTCTTTATAACAAGTAAAAAATATTTATATGCAGTAAAATATTTATTTTTATTTTATTTACTTTTATTTTAGGTTTATCAATTCAAAATTTTTAAAAATTAAGTACATAAAATAGTTTGTAGGAAAATATTTACTTTAATTTTATTTTGAATTTATTTTTAATTTATGAATTCATCGATAAAATAAAAAAAACAATTAGAATGAAGACATCATATTCAACTTCTAACAAATATTATTTTCTTTTTTCATAACTGATTTTTAGCTCAAAAATGTCCATTTGTTAACTTTTTTCCATCTAAAATGCATAAAAATTCATGATTTTTTTTATTTGAAACAAGAAAAACAACTATTAGATCTTAGAAAAAAAACTCACATTTATCTCCATTTTCTTACTATTTTTTAGAGAGAAAAAAAAAAGACGTTTTCTTTGTATTATTCTTTTTCGTTGCTAATGCAATGGTGGTGTTGATGATAGTCATTGTCAAAAGAAAATTAGAGAGAAAGAAGACGGAAATCATATACAAGAACCAAAATATGATAAACCAGAGATGAAAATAAAAAAAATAAAAAACAGAACGATTGCAAACGTCATAATGTAAAACAAAAATACAAAGAGTGTAAAAAATAGAAAATCGATGTATCATAAAGTCTTTTAATAATAAAGATAATATAATGTCTTTTGCTAAGAAAAAGAAGTGGACAGTATACTTTCCTCTTGTTATATATTCCATTGTTAGGCTCTACATTGTACCGCGGAAAAGAGGCAGCAGCAGTAATCGCCCGCGCAAAACCATTATAGTCTAGGAAACACTATTTACTTGGAACTGGATGAAACTCAACAGGCTTCCAGGTTTCTAAAGAAAATATCAAGAGGTAGATGCACATATCAATTACACAACATTGGGGTACAATGGGAATTTCTATACTTTACATACACATATAGCAAATATATCCTAACCATCGCAACACTATTCTACCAGTATTACAAGAGCTAGTTAAGCAGGTTATATCTAAGTTACAAAATTAGACACCTAAAACTGTTCAATGCCCTTCATAATCTCCGCCTTGCAAGTCGTCTTATAATGGCCAGTTTGATTACATCGACTACAATGCACAGTATGCTTCTCCCGATTAAGGTCCTCTACACAAATTCTTTTCTTTTCTGGGCGTCCTGGTGGCCGACGAAACTTTGGTGGTCTTACTATTTGAGCATCATCATCGTCCATAGAAGTGTCGCCCATCTTTCTCCACTCAATTTTTTCAGGGATGGGACATATCTTTTCTGCATATGCTTCACGGTAACTAGCAACAGTAAAACACTTCTCCGTGAAGGCATACACATCTTTTCTACATGAAATGAGAGCTGCAACAGCATGTGAACATGGTTTTCCATGGAGCTGCCAATCACGGCAGGAACAAGAACGGGTCCCAATATTCACAATGTCTGAGCGCTCTGCTGATATAACCTCAAATTCGACTTCATCTGATCGAAGGACTTGATATGCTGATGCATAGTTAATAGCTTCAATCATGTGTTTCTCAGCAGCTGGAGCCAGTACTGAAAACCAAGAATTACTCTTCAAACGCCGGTCCTCAAACTCAGCCATTAACTTATTGTGAATTCGCTCGATGACCTGGATTATAGGCAATTCTCGAGCTTCAAGAATCCATTGATTAAATTCCTCAATATTCGAACATAGATGACCGAATCGAGTTCCTTCAAAATACACCAAGGCCCAGTGGGAGGGAGGAAATTGTTGCAACCACTTTGCAGCTGCAGATGAAACCTCTGAAATTTCAACCATTTTTTCTTTAAAACCAATGGTGGTAGTCGCACATGCAGCTTTCCACAAAAGATGGACAAGCCTTGAGTTTTTGAATTCCCTTCCGATACATTCACTCAAGCGGCGCATGCAAAATGCATGAGAAGAACTAGGGAATTTTCTTTTTGCCACATCTAGAATGCCTTTCAGTCCATCAGACAAAAATGTGAGCCGAGACATTTTCTCAGTGTTCATCTCTAATGCCTTCTGTAACTCAGACAAGAACCACATCCAGCTCTCATCATTTTCCACATCAACAACACCAAATGCAAGTGGAAATAATCCCCCATCAGCATCAAAAGATGTCGCTAAAAGTAAGGTACCAAGGTATTTGCTCTTAAGTTGGATTGCACCAAGCCCAATGATAGGCACACACCCATTCAAGAAGCCATAAATGGAAGCGTAGTAAGAGACAAAGAGCCTTTGGAACTGATCATCTGCACCAGTAGTGAATATCTCTGCAATACTTCCAGGATTAGTTCTTTTTATTTGTTCACAGTATAAAGGAAGTTGGCAGTATCCTTCTTCAGAAGAGCCATAAATTGCTGCAAGTCCTCGCTCCTTAGCACGCCAAGCTTGCTTGTAAGGAATTGTGATTCCATATTGCTTATGAATGTCATGTAATATATCCTTTGGTTTGTAATCGAGATTATTTCGTAGTCGCTCCTCTATAAAGCTCACAATCCAATCCACAGAAGCCTGATGGTGACCGTTTTGTGCATTTCTTGCACAAGTATGAGTCCCTTCAAGGCTTCTTATTGTGAAGGTTGGGACATTAGGAAGCTTAACCGCTCGAATTCGCCAAGGACAACCTTCTGAGGCACACTTTGCAAAATATCGAATCAGGTCACTTTTTATAATACGAAGTTCAAAGTGTTGTGCAATTGCAGCTTCTTTAATTGCATTCCGAAAAGCCTTGACATCAGGGAACTCTTGACCAACAACAAAATTATGATCCTCCATGAGATAACCAAATCAGATGCAGAAGACCACCTGTTTATTTAAATGATAATTCATGTAACCCCACAGAAATGTGCCCACAACACTTGAGCATTTTTTATGGAACATTCCCATGAACTTGCTTCAGAGAAATCATTTGGATAAGGCCTGAAATATGACAGAATATCATATTTCGATTTTTGCATATGAAGCACAGTATTAATTCATAAAAAAATACAGTCTACTCAAGTGATTATCGGCTTAATTAACTATTCATACGCAAAATAGTTTCTAAATAAAGTACAAAATATAGAATTTTCTCTTATACACAAAAAACCAGTGATGATGCAGATCCCAGAAGCATTCATAAGCTTAGGCAAAAGATTAGTCCCTAATATATATATCTTAAATAAAAAAGCACCATCAGGGGGTGCTTAATGGAAAATCATGCAGAATTATCTTATAAAACAGATATCAAACATTTGACTTTTTCTTTTCAAAATAAAAGATTAGGCAATGGATATTTTTTTAAAATTTTTTTTGGGGTGCAGAATAAACTACTTATCCTATAGGCTTCTTGGTGATAAGCGTCATTAAGAAAAGTAGGTCACTAGTTCAGGCAAAACCAAGAAAACCTATGGTATCACAAGAATTCTCAGGACCTAATGTATGAAGTACACAATAAATATTGGATTCATCCGTTTCTGAAACATAATATATGATAAATTTGATAACACTTAACCACAATATCCAAAGAAATCAATTTTCGTGCTAATGCTTACTGTTTACAATTAAATATTTCTTTTTCTATCTAAACTCAGCAAAGTGGGACCTTCAAAACCAAAGACAACCATTTCGAAATTTGTCAAAATGATAAAATAAGTAGCACCCTATATATTAAAAGGCCACTACCAGATATGAAAACTCCAGCCCATCTACCTAAAAGCTACCATTTTTGCAAATTAGAGCTCAATTTCGAAATCCTTCCATTGAAAAAAGAAGGATAAACCTCATTATTTACTCTTCTCCTGTATTACAAAAAATTCACCTCAACTTGGTTGAGTAAGCTGAAAAAGAAAGAATTTACAGATGGGTAGTAATATTTTGCCGTCAATTACCTAAATAACAAATGCCAATCAAAACCAATAAAAAAAAATTCCACAAAATCAATCAAAACATAATTTACTACACAAGCCCAGAAATAAAATGACAAGAAAAACAAAATAAATTGAGCAGTAAATGGAATTATAATAACTACCCTTTAAAGTTACCATCTTGATTAGATTCGGAAGGTAGGAGATAAAGATAAAGAGTGGAGTGAAGTGGGAAAGATCAAAAAGAAGATATATGAAATGGTATATGTATACATGTACAGAAATGGGTATGTTATGGTTTCGTATTTACTTACCTTAGATTTGAAAACAGAGGACCATGATCAGAAGCTCTTGGGCTGGGTGCAGAAGAGGAGGAGGAAGAAGAAGAAGGAGAAGAAGAAGTAGTTTGGAAATGGGACAAAAGGTTAGGGTTGATTATGTCACCCTTTGGTACTTTACCATTGCTTCGAATATGACACGGAGGGTATTTTCGTCATAAGAAATCATTTCAGTTTCGCAAATTTTGTTAGCGGTCAAATGCATAATTTAATCCTTAAACTTTTTATGCAAAGTCAGTTTGGCACCTCACTTTAATTTTCACATATTAATCGCTTTGTATTTTATTTAATGATATATTTTATTTATTTGTCTCATCAATAAAATTTTGTAATTCACATAAAAAAATGCATAAAGCAAGTATATTAACTACTTAAGCTTTTATTTTAAAGTAAATATTACAGTATTGCATATATTATTATATTTAATATTATAAGTAAAATAATTTTAAAATATTTAAATAATAATTTTATTACTATAAATATTTTTTGTATTTTTAAAATAATAATAAAAAGTATAATAAATAACTATTAAATTATATAAATAATTTAAAATTTTATATAACGATATTATACTATAATAACATATATATTATCATAAAATTTAGCTGTTTTTTAATATTATTATCCTACTAAATTGAATAATTGCAATACTCATATTTTATAGAAGTCTTCTATCAAATCAATTCCTTTTTTAATATTTCTTTTTCCTTGGCCTGCATCATTTCTCTTTGTACATCTTTCCTTTCTTTTTTTTGCCTTTCAATCATTCTCCAACTACCATTAGTTCCAATGGAAATTTGCCCCTTTTTCTTTAGTTCCCATTTTCGTATTTTCAACCTCATTTTTTATAATCTAATTTCCTCAAAATCTAATTGCACGAGTTAGAGGTATAAATTTGATCTTTAATCAAATAATAATGATTAAAATGGAAGGAATACTAGAGGAAGCAAATTAGTGAGATTCTTTTTGGCTCGGAATTACTAAATAGAGGTTCTAAATTTTCAATTTTATGGATTTTAATTATGAGTAGAAATTGTTATTATTTTTTTTTTCACGTATGAAGGGATTTTAATTTTTCATTTGATATTAGTTATGCATGTTTCCTTGTTTATGTTACCATACAACTTCAATTGAATTGACGAATTTTGCTCACTCAAAAATATTGGATTGATTAAGAAGGATTGGTTGTTTTAGAGGTAGGTGTCTTTTATTTGAAACAGGAATTTATTCCTACTTTTGATGCTTGTAATGTATTTTTTTTTTTTTTTGTAATTTTTTTTTGTTCCATTTGTCATTTAAAAAAAAAAAAAAGAAAGTTTCAAAGGTACTCATGTAATTTCGTTAATAAACACTTCATTTGTTTTATAAAAAAATAATTTACGTAGAAAAATATTTTTAAGAAAAAACTTTTAGTATTTAAAATACGTTAAAATATTAATTTTTTAATTTATAAGATTATAATAAATTTTAATTATAAAATATTTTATAGTTATATTATTTATTATTCAATATGAAAAAATATATTAAAAATAAAAAAATTAAATGAACCTCATCAATTGTTGACGGCCGACCAGTGACAAACAATAGTAGATGTTTGTAATCAAGAATAATTGTGATCAAGAATAACCGGTACATATATATAATTTTATTTTTATTTGAAGGAAAAATTTATTACAATTTTTAAAATAATGTTTCTATTTTAAAAAAAGATGAAGCAATTTTTCTTAAAAATAACTTATTTTTACTAAAAAATTCTATTAACTAATTTTCTTGAATATACAAAAATTAAAAAATATTTTGTGAAATAAATAAAGCCAAAGTAGAGTAATAATGTAAAAATAAGTGAACATGGTTTAAAAGTCTGTTTGGCGAAAATGGAGAAAAATATAGTTCAATTTTTTTTAAATAGTCAATGTGGCGTATATTCGTTACTCCACGTGGAGATTCACCCAGATGGATTAAGAAATCTGTCAGTTTACCTCCATGAATCAGGGGGGAGATTACTTCTCTTACCCATAGAGATCTTCAAATTCGATCCTCGTGGAAACTATATATATATATTATAATTTAATATAATTATTTTTAAAAAATAATTTAAAATAGTGAAAATAAAAAAAATTATCATGTGCAGATAGAGAGAAAATTCCCTTCATTAAAAATAGGATTGATAATTTTGCACACAACTCAATTAAATAATATGACACTTAATTCAATATGTTTAAATTTGACATAAAAAGATTTGGATAATAAACGAGATGATAAAAAAAGTAAGTTTAAAAGATTAACCCACATTAGACATAATTATGTAATCAAACTAATAGATTAATATATAATACACAATACAAATATACATATTTAAATACTATTTAAATAAATATGTTTATATATAAGAAAATATTTTTAAATTCAGCTTATATTTATTTAGATTTTTAATATTTAGTCTCTATTTTTTCAATATATAAATATTTTTAATTAAAAATCAAATATTTTTATTTTTATATATTTTTTATGTTAAATATCTATTTTTATGTCATAACACGTTAATGATATAATTAATTAAATAATTACATAAATTATGTCATGTAACATATTTCATAAATATGTATGTGTTAAAATTTAAAATTTTAATACGATTAATTCAACTAATTTAAATTATATATATATATATATCTATATATATATATCTCGACGTGATATAATTAGATATAATACGAACATAAAAAGCCATCCCTAATTAAAAGCGTGGGGTGAGCACAGGGAGTGGCCACGCTCCCATGCAGCCTCATTACAAATTTCTGCTCACGCACTTATGCAATTCTTTTATATGTATTTAATTGGATAAAAATAAAAATTTAAGTTTAAAATAGGCTAAAATAAAAGTTAAAAGTACAAATCGATATTTGGTGAAAAGTTTAAGCGTTAAATTATGGATTTTTTTTAACCTTCGTTAGGCATTATATAGGAGTCCTTAAGGTGAAAAAAAGAAAATTAATAAGAGTGAAAATACATAAAATAAAACATAAATAGAAATTTATTAATTTCAATCTGTTTGACAATTTTTGTTTTTAAAACAAATTAGAGATTAATGAGTGAAAACAATTTAAAATCTTTTTATTTCAGTTTCTCAACCTCTAATTTAAAGATTATGAAAAATAAGTATTTATAAGTCAATAGATATAAATACTTAATCTCTATTAATTTATATTATAAAAAAAATTCACAAATGAGGTTAATTGATAAATATATTCCACTCTTTTAACTTCTTTTACTTACTCCTATGGAATGCATTAGTCATAATTTTTTTTTTAGCTTTAGAAGTAAAAGTATTTTGAATGGTTAATTACTACAAGCTTTTGCATTTTTGTCATAAATAATTGTCTTTCATTTTTCAAAATTCATTACAATCATTTTTTATGTTTTACTATTAAAAATTATAAAAAAATCTTATTAAATTTAAATATCTAAAATAAAGATATTATATCAACTTGCATATCTCCCTATACATAAAATTTTCTTTTGACTCAATTCTTCAAAAAACTAAAATTATTAAAAATAAAATAATTTACAATAATACGTATATGTCTTAGTTCTTATATTAATTTTTAATTGGTGTTTGTTTTCCTTTTTGAAGAACTTTTTACTTTTCAATTTGTAAGAAGTTGTATAATACATGTTTGGTTAGTATGTGTCACAATCTAGCTTGGGGCATGACTGGCACGAAGCTAGATATTCCTAACCTCAGAAGTCTTCTTTTAATAATTCAAATGTCATTAAGTACCATAGAAACTAATATAAATTAGAGCATTACTCTTATTATAAATCAAAATAAACTACACTTATTCTTTTATCTCAAAATAATTAGAACTTCTCTATAAAAGAATACCCATCAATACTAGCAACCTCTACCATGAATCAAATAAAAATATATTATTAAATTAAATCTTTGCTTCTAACATTTCTAAAGAGCATAGGACATAATTTCAACCAAAAATTTAGAAATCAATTAAAAATTTTAAGGCGAAATATCATTAAAAAAATTCAATTTTGAAAAAAGTTACATTTATATCTTGAATAAAAAATTTTGTTGTTTAAAATATATGAACTTCTATTTTAATTCCAAGTCTAGCCTTGGATAGGATAAATGTTTATTCCAACTTGAGATTTGCTGACTTGTAACATCATCACCTGACCAACTTAAGGCAAATCACAAAAAAAGGCCAAACTTTTAAAATTTTCATTTATATCCAATTTTTTTTTGTTTTAAATACATAAATTTTCATTTTAATTTCAAATCTAACTTAAATACTTCTCTAAACATGACATTTGTTGATATGACCATTCATGTGACACCACTCATCTAAATAAATTTACCTTGTTGGATGAACATGTCCATATAATCATCCTAAACACAGTATTGTTAATAATTTTAATTTTTAAATTAAAATATTATTTTAAATTTTTTTAAAAAATTAAATATTTTAATAAATAAAACCAAATCCATCTCTTCAAAGTTTAAAACATATTCAAATTATTTTTTAGATAAATTTGTGTTATAATTTTAGAAGAATAAAATTTATACTTGATAATTTATTCTAATATTACAAAAAGAATAATCAAATTAAATCTACGATTGACTTAATTGACAAATTTTGAGTAATTATTGTTGTCAATTGGTTGTTATCTTAGCAAGTATTTTGTTAGCATAAAAATGATTAGAAAAATCAATATTTTCATAATCGCATCAGATTGATCGATCGGATCGATAAAATTGAGAATCAGTCAATGGTTCAGTTAAGTTTAGCATAAAAATTCAATCACCTAAAAAACAAAAAAAACCATCCAAAATTGGAAACTAGATCAAATTGATGCAACTTAAAATTATACCATTTTATAAAAGATTCAAAATTACACTATTTTATTCAAAATTTACAATTTACAAAGTAGTTTTCATTACATTATCTTATTATATATTTTTAATTTTTTAAATATTACTTATATGTTTTTTAAAAAAATTAAAAAACCACCTATTAAAGCAAACTTGTCGAACTTGTTGAATCACAAACTAGTCAACTAATCAATTCAATCTGCAGTCTGATCTTACAAATATTGAGAAAAATTATATAAATTTTAGAGTAATATTTGTTATTTAAAAATTAAAATTATTAATTGTATCGTGTTGAGGATGATTACATGGACATGTTCAGCCGATATAGTAAATTTAGTCAGGTTAGTGATCCCACATGAATGGTTATGTCAGTGAATATTATGTTCAGAGAAGCATCATGGCTAGACTTGAAATCAAAATTAAACTTCATGTATTTAAAATAAAAAAAAAATTATTCAAGATATAAATGAAATTTTTTTAAAAGTCTAGGGTTTTTTTGTGATTTGCCTAAGTTTGGTTAGGTGATGATACCATGTTAGCAAATCTTAAGTTCGGAAAAGTATCTCCACTGTCTGAGGCCAGACTTGAAATTAAAATAAAAGTTCATATATTTAAACAATAACATTTTTTGTTGAGGATATAAATGTAACTTTTTGTAAAGTTCAAATTTTTTATGCTATTTCACCAAATTTTAATAATAAATAAAACATAATCTAAACCTCGCAATAAGTTTGACTTTGGAGAAACTATTGCTAAAGGAGGTGAACAAACCACAACTTAGTAAAATTATATGAGACAGAGAATACCCTAATCTCTTACATAATTTAAAAAATTTGAGATTAATATTATACACATCTAATTAATAAAAAATATTATAAGTACCACAAAGAAAATTATGTAAAATATATATATATATATATATATATATATATATATATATATATATATATATATATATATATATATATATATATATTAATTAAAAAATTGAGCACGCGAGAGACAGTAGTACAGTGAGAATCAAAAGATTTTGAGAAA